>CM035838.1:137615169-137815169 GCA_020510985.1 Pholidichthys leucotaenia
CAGTCACTAACCCTATGACCTCCTTTTCTATGTCACAGGTACACGTCGTGATGGTCTGCCCCCCCCCCCCCCCCGCATGCACCTTCCCTGCACCCTACACCTTTGCTTGGGTGCTGATACAAAGGGCTCGGCTGGGACAGGATCAATAATGTCCTGAAGGGTTGTCACTGCAATGGCTGGAGCCTGTACCATTTTATCCTTAGTCACTACATCTGTAGTTGACAATGGGCTGTTCTAAGTTATCTCCCATTAGCCTTGAGTATGTGATTGTCGGCTATGTGTAAGCTACAGGCAGTGGTTGTGTTGTGATGAGTGAGCTGGGTAATGGGACCTATGTGTTCAGCAGTAGGTTTGTTATGAGGAGTGAGCTGGGTGATGAGACCTAAGTGTTGCAGTGTAAGTAGGTAGTAAACAAAATCGTTCAAAGTTAGGAGACATCCTAATCTATGCTTGTTGTATTCGGGCCTCTAGAGCTTCAAACCTTCACAATTATCCTGACTACCTAACCGTAATTAGCATGATGTAAATAATAATGCAAGAATACGACTTCCGGTTATGGCTGCCACGTAGGACGGACGTGTCTCGCTCTGCTCTGCTCCTGGAAAAAAAAAATCGGCAAATAACTCTCTCATTTGGGACAGAACGTATCCCAGCGTTTGGGCGAGGATATGTCGGCGAAGCCTAAGGCTGGAAAACCAGGAAAAGGAAAAAGCGAGCCGCCGAAACAGTCCAAATTAACGGACTTTCAGGTCTGTGACGCAGCAAACAAAACTCCATATATGGCGGAGGAGGCTGGCAACGCTGCGATTTCTGCGGGGAATGGCGCAGATGCGCTGATGGCAGCCATGAGTTCAATGAGAGCGGACTTTTCCTCTAGATTTGATGGGATTATGACAGCGTTGGAAGGAATAAGAAAGGAATTGGGTGACTGTGTAGAACGAACGGCGCAGATGGAGCTCCGTCTCGCTAGTGCTGAAGATGACGTCACCCGTCTTCAATTAAAGGTGCGCACTTTGGAAAAAAAAAATAAATCTCTGGAAGATAATATTTTGGATTTGGAATCTCGGTCGAGACAGAATAATTTGAGGCTGGTGGGTCTTCCAGAGGAATCAGAAGGTCGGGACGTATGTTCCTTTCTGGAAAAGTGGATTCCGGAGGTGCTGGGCAGCGAGGAGTTGCAATCAGCAGTGGTTCTGGAAAAAGCACATCGTATTGGCCCACGGAGAGATAAGGGACCGCCGAGGACCTTAATTATGAAGTTTCTTAGCAACAGAGACAGGATGAAGATCTTCAACGCTGCACGAGCTAAAAAAGGAGAGATTAAACACCAGGACCAGCAGGTGCGGTTCTACCCAGATTTGGCCACAGGAATCCAGCAATTGAGGAAGCAGTTTGATCCCGTACGTAAGGAGCTGCGCAACCTTGGGATTCGTCATGGTGTAATCTATCCTGCGAGACTGCTGACCACGTATGAGGGCAGAACCCACATCTTCAAGACCCCAGAGGAGGCGCAGGAGTTCATCAAGAAGATCAAAGAAGAAGAAGAGACTGGTGGGAGCTAAGCATGAACAAAATACCGTATAAGGTAGAATAATTAAGCAATTGCACAGGCATCTGACTGACTTGAAGTAAATAGTAAGTTTACAAAATATAGATTGTATTATATATTAAAAAACAAAACAAAAACAAAACAAACAAACAAACAAAAAAAACTATGATGTACAAAGTTGTTAAAAATTTTGGAGTTAAGTTGGAAAACTACAGAGGAGAGTTAATGTTACGTCATTAAAAGCAGTAGAGTTAGGGTGATTGGGAGGATGAAGAAGGAGTGGCTTAGGCTGTTCCCCGTGGGTGTGGAACGGTCGATGGCTATATCGGGAGACAGAATTTTTCTTTTGATTTTGGGGGGTTTGCCACAAGTGTGGGAAGGGGAAATTTGTTTGTGTGTAGTTTGTAGGATGAATGTTCAACCACTCATGTTTTTGCTTCTCTGTATGAGCATGTTTACACTGCAAGGTAATCCCAAACTCTCTATTGATCATGGACCAAAGTGTTAATCTTAATTTAACTTCATGGAATTGCAGAGGTCTACAAAATTTAAAAAAACTTAAACAAGTTATGAATAAAATAAAGGACATGGGTTCAAGAATTGTGTTTTTACAAGAAACTCATCTGATAGAGGAGGATGTTAAAAGAATTAGGAGTAGATGGCAGGGAAGTGTATTCACCTCTTCATTTTCATCCCGAGCCAGGGGAGTTATGACTCTCATACATAAATCAGTTCCTTTTCAAGTGAAAAATGTAATTGGAGACAAATTTGGAAGATATGTAATCATTCAAGGTTCTTTGCTATTAGAAAATATAAATCTTGTGAACTTATATGGTCCCAATATAGATGATCAGAAGTTCTTTGCTAATTTATTTCTCATCTTATCATCACTTACAGGGCAACATATAATAGCAGGGGATTTTAATTGTACATTGAATCCAGGTGTGGATAGATCAACAGGACTGGATTGTACGCACATTGGATGTAGGATGACTATTAATCATTTTATGAAAGAATTGAGATTGTTAGATATATGGAGAGAAATGAAACCACAAGTTAAAGCCTATTCTTGTTATTCCAGTACCTACAAGACATTCTCACGTATTGATTATTTTTTGATTTCCACAGAATTAAGGTCCAAGATTCAAAACTGCTTTTATGATAACATCGTGATCTCTGATCATGCACCCTGTTGTCTAATATATGTAGATAAAAAATTGACAAAGGAATCAGGTAGATGGCAATTTCAGCATAAATGGCTTCAGGATGAGGAATTTGTCAAGTATATAGAAAAACAGATAGACGAGTTCTTTGACATCAATACTACACAAACATCAGCATGTGTAAAGTGGGAGGCTTTCAAAGCTTTTATTAGGGGACATATTATTAGTTATACAGGATCAAAATCTAAGAAGACTCGAGAGGAGAGAGCTAAATTGGAACATAAAATAAAAAATCTTCAGGAAAAAGTGTATGCAGGAAGTGACCCAAGGTTGGAGAATGAATTACTGATTTTGAGAGCTGAATACGACAAAAAATCAGCGAATAGAGCTGCCTCGAGTCTTCTAAGATTGAAACAATCTTTTTATGAACAAGGTGAAAAATCAGGAAAATTATTAGCATGGCAGATTAAACAATTGGAAATTAAAACACCAATTACCAGTATTATAAGTAAGGGACAGGTAGTTATAGATCCTTTAGAAATTAATAGAGCCTTTAGAGATTACTATGAAAAATTATATGATACCAAAAATGAACCTGATTTAACAAAACTAAATGGGTTTTTGAACGAACTATCTATACCGTGTATTCCAAATGAAAACAGGGAGATATTGGAGTCTAAAATTAGTCAAGAAGAAGTTGGGCTAGCCATTGATAATATGAAATCAGGAAAAAGTGCAGGACCAGATGGTCTTCCAGTTGACCTTTATAAAAAATTTAAGAATAAATTAATAAAACCTTTTTTGGAAATGGTTTTAGAAGCATTTCAAAATAATAATTTACCATCATACATAAATAATGCCTTAATTATACTGCTGCCAAAACCAGGTAAGCCCTCTAATAAATGTGAAAATATGAGACCAATAAGCCTATTAAACGCCGACCTTAAGATAATCTGTAAAATTTTAGCAAGACGAATACAAGAAATTTTACCAAATATTATTAATCGAGATCAGAATGGCTTTATAAAGGGTAGACAAGGCTTCCATAATGTAAGAAGACTATTTAATATTATTTATTTTAATAAAGAAGCACCGGATACAGCTCTCCTATCATTGGACGCCGAAAAGGCCTTTGATAGAGTTGAATGGCCCTTTCTTTTTGAAGTCCTACAAAGGTTTGGACTTGGAAATAATTTCATAAAATGGGTTCAAATAATATACAATAATGCTACAGCAGAAATCCTAACAAATAACAATATTTCAAAACCAATAAAAATCAATAGAGGATGTCGACAAGGCTGTCCACTTTCACCTTTACTGTTTACTATGGCAATTGAACCTTTAGCGATAGCGATACGTTTACATTCACAAATATATGGAATTAAAGTTGGACCAACAGAACATAAAATCTCCCTGTACGCCGATGATATAATTTTGTTTATGTCGAATCTAAAAAAATCAATTCCAACCTTGTTGAATTTAATAAAGAATTTTGGGGAAATATCAGGATATAAAATAAATAAAACTAAATCTTCAATATTAATGCTAAATGAGACCCAGAGAAATTACCCAGCCCCTGAGGTAAATCAATTCAATGTTGTAAATCAGTTTAAATATTTAGGAATCCAAATTATGCCTAAGCTAGAATCAGTCGCCAGTGTCAACTATGAAGCCTTAATGTCAGATATCAGTGAGTTAACTCAGAGATGGATGTCACTACCAATGTCGATGATCGGGAGAATCAATATACATAAAAGTAATATTTTACCTAAAATACTTTATTTATTTCAATACATTCCCTTATCACCACCTTTAGATCTATTCTCAAGAATAAAAAAAAAGTTAGTGGAATTTATATGGAACAACAGGAGGGCTAGATTACGTTTGTCTTTATTATATTTACCATTTGATCGTGGAGGTCTGAAATGTCCAAATTTTATGTTGTATTATTGGTCGGCACAACTGAGGTCTATGACATATTATTTTTCATCAAATGATCTCCCTCACTGGACTGAAATGGAATCATACAATTTACCTTTACCTCTTCCCATATTCATATACTCAGATTCGGCAAAAAAATTACAAAAACAAGTTAAAAATCCATTTGTAAAGCATATGATCAAAATATGGTGTGAAGCTAAAAACTATTTAAAAGAACCACAGTTATTGTCACAATTTAGTCCAATATGGGGTAATCAATATTTTAAACCAGGGAGAGCGGACGCTGTATTTAAAGTATGGAATTTAAAAGGGATACAAAAGATTCAGGATTTATATTTGCCATGTGCAGACAACATAATGTCATTTGAAGAGCTGAGGATCAAATTTAATCTCAATAGAACACATTTTTTTAAATATCTTCAACTTAGAAACTTTATTCGATCAAATCAAAATAAAGCTCTCACTCGACCTATTTATTCATCCTTGGAAAAAATGATGATGAAAGATAGTAAAAGAAAGGGTATTATTTCAGAGTTTTATAACTCATTGACACTATCTTCAAGTGAAAATTCACTGAAAAGATTAAACTACTGGAAAGAAGATCTGCAAATTGAAATTTCAGAGGAACAATGGGAATTGGCTTGTACAGAAGCTCAAACCAAATCAATAAATGCACGCCTTAAATTGATACATTTCAAATGGTTAATGCGGATGTATGTTACACCGGAGGAGTTAAATAGATATAACAAAAATATACCAGATACATGCACAAAATGCATGGAAAGTAAAGGAACCCTATTTCATTGTTTATGGGAATGTAGATTAATAAGAATGTTTTGGGAAGAGGTGAGGGTAACAATTGAAAAAATAATCTCAAAACAAATCATATTGAATCCTAAACTGTTTTTGTTGGGTCTGTACCCAGAAAAGCATAATTTTAATAAAAGTGAAAGAACATTCATAGACCTCAGTTTGCTTAATGCCAAAAAATGTATTGCACTATTATGGAAAAAGACTCATAGACCAGATGTGACTCAGTGGTTAAGACAGATGTTAACAAACCTTCCATTAGAAAGAATAACATATATACTAAAATCAAAGGAAATTGTGTTTGAGAATATATGGAGACCTTTTATTGATTATGTAAAAAATTTAAACATAACTCTTGAAGAAGAAGGTGAATGATGTGTGTGGACCTTGTAAATTCCAAACTGGTGAACATAATATGTATACTTATGTATTGGATTGTCTAGACTAAACAGAGGAGCATTGTTGAAGATTTGATTTTGTTGGTGGTTGTTGGTGTTTTTAGTGCATTTTTTTTTTTTTTTTGTAGTACTTTAGTGTTAGTGTTTGATTGTTTGTATCATGTTTGTTAAAAAAAAAAAAGGTTCAATAAAGATATTGTGGAAAAAAAAAATAATGCAAGAATACTATAAGTCTCACACCCCTACGTGTGTGTGATGAGCTATGTATGATTCATGTATTATCAGTAGCAGATTGTGTTTACAAATAATCCATAATAGCGCAATGGTCTTCTTCGTCATCATCCTCAGTCTTGGGGTCTTCAGCTCCTCCTCTGGACTCAGCAATTGGTTTCTATGAGGAGGTATGAGATGTGCAAGATTTGCTGATGACTACCACTGTGGAAAATTGCATTTGGAGGTTTAGCTCATTTATCAATATATGTAATCCTGGCACACAATGAGCACAAAGAGTTAGAGCTTCATTAATTCCTGCAGGTCCTGCATCATCAGGGTGTTTCCTATAGGACTGATGACACTATGACATCTGCTGCTTTTGGTTTTATGACCTGGCTAACACCTTTCTGGGCTTCTGAATAAATGGTCTATAGTGTCATACTCTGCTCCTTTTATTAGATCTACATCTGTTTAACGTTTTACCATAACAAATTTAGAATTTGCTTCAAATTTTCTCATCCCCTCGTTTGTTAATGTTAAGATTGGTCATGTAGGAGATTTCTGGGCGTCAATGTGCACAGCCTTTTGTGCTGTGGTTACCCAGTTAAAAGACAATGCGTATGTTTCTAATTGAGGAGAATATTCTATCTTAAGGTCAGGTGTTGGTTTTCCATGGATGGCTATATTCCCCAGCAGAAGTGACAAAATGTCCAACATTTTTCAATCCACGTGTTTGGGTCTAACCAGCGGGAAGTGTGGAACCCCCCATAGGTTGAAATGTCTCTTATCCTCTTCAGTTAGGACAGTGCTTCTCAATTATTTTTTGCAAAGCCCCCCCTAGGAAAGAGAAAATATTTCGCGCCCCCCCAACTCGCCGCAGTGACTATAAATAAGATCATTATCTATAAAAATTGTATAAGTATACCTAAAATTGTATCCTTTTTAACATTAACAAAAGAAAAAAGCAATATAAATCAACTTTCAACAAATATTAACTTTATTTTGCCACACAGAAACCCTGTTATAGTCTAAAACAGAAAAAAAAAAACTTAAAGTGCATCAAAGTGCCTGAAATAAAAAATATGTCAATCCTTATTTAAACTAGAAACATTTTTGACCAACTGAACCATTTGATGCTGAAAAAAATAATTCAATCAATAAATAATGTAACGTGCTGCTCGACACGGCAACGTCCCACCAGGAGATTGAAACTCACGCCTCCCGCTCCGGAGTCCCGCACTCTACCTGCGTCGCCAATAGGATCAACCCACTTGACAAGCCAAGTAGGGTGCTCATATTGAGTTCACTACAATATTAAATGTAAATTGATCTGGAACATTAACACAGGAGTACCAATATATTTAACATTTTAGTCTGAAGAAAAAGGTAGAAAAAGGCAGTATCAACTCCTCTGCAATTGTGTGGGGTTTTTGCACTGCGCAATTTGGTGCGCCACTTTAAATGATGCTGAAAGTGCTCGCTGGTTTACTGATGTAGCGTTCACAAAGCGAGATGATTGTTGGCCGTACTCCGCACGTTTTCGCTGAAAGAAATCAAGCGGCTTATCAACGTGTTGAGGATGTAATGTCTGTAGGTGACGTCTTAATTTATTTGGGTTCATGCTGTCCGCTGCCAACACTTTCAGACACAGTGAACACACCGGTCTTTCCTCGTCTCTCACCGTAGTCCCAGTGAAGCCAAGCGCTAGATAAGCTTCGTCATATTTCCTCGTCTTAGCTTTTGGGAGACTTTCATTTGTCTCTTTACCTGTGTCTCTCTCCGCCTTTCTTTTCGTTACTGTTAAATATTTCTCCATGGTGTCTCTCGAGGGGTTTGTTGACAGCAATTTAAAAAGTTTTAAACTCCCGCACAGACTTTGACAATGAGACCGCCACTGCACCACCTGCTGCCGTGGATGTGCAATTACACTTTACACGGCAAAAGCAAAGCCTGTTCCCCGGGGTCACACGCGCCCCCCCCCCCCCCGGCATCGCATCGCGCCCCCCCAGGGGGGCGCGCCCCACTATTTGAGGAGGACTGAGTTAGGACAACGAATGCTTCCACACATTTCCTTGTTTACCAGTCCAAGTTTTATGACCAATCTGGAGGACGGATTTGCAAATAATGGTTGTTCATAATTTGGACCAGATCCGTTCAATTGCCTATAGTACATGGGGTACAATGTTACTTTTACAGATGTTGACAGGTATTCTACTGGTAGCTTGCCATTTGCAGATTTTATCTATTACGCTTTTCTGACTTTGAAAAGTCCTGTATGTCATTCCCCAAAGTTACTACTTTACATGCACCTGCACCATACAAATTTAATCGAAGTACCTTGAACCTCAGAATGAGGTAAATGGAATATGTCTGCTATTTTCTAATAATTTAATTTTTGCTAATTTTCTGTATATGTGTAGAAGATTCTCTTCTTCTGAGAGAGAAGAAGAGGATCTTCAGGTCAAGCAACAGGGAGATGCTGAAGTCCGTACAGAGGGAGCTGAGGAGGAAGATCAGAGAAGGCAAGGACAGCTTCAGGAAGAAGATGGAGGACAAGCTGCAACAGAGCGACATCGGCGGGGTCTGGAGAAACCTTAAAACCATCTCTGGGCTCCAGAATACCTCCTCCCAGGCCACGGGGGGCAGGGAGTGGGCGAACAATCTGAACCTGTTTTTAATAGGTTTGACAAACCGCCCTCCCCCCCGACTGCACAACAACCACTGCTGCCTCTAAAGTCATTGAGACCTGCTGTCCACACTTCACCAACACCCACCCCCCCCACTCCCAGCACACAGCCCCCCAACCTGACCCTCACTAAGACCCAGGTGAGGACGGAGCTGAGGAAGATCAAGGCGAGGAAGGCGTCGGGACCGGACGGCATCAGCGCGAAGCTCCTCAAGTCCTGTGCAGACCAGCTGTGTGGGATTGTGGAGCACATCTTCAACCTGAGCCTGAAGCTGGGGAGGGTACCACAGTTGTTTAAAACATCTTGTGTGGTACCTGAACCAAAGACTTCCCACCCCAAAGACCTGAACAGCTACAGACCAGTGGCCCTGACGTCTCACATGATGAAGACCCTGGAGAGACTGCTCCTTGCTCACCTCCGCATCCTGGTGGGACCAGCGATGGATCCACTCTAGTTCGCCTACCAGCATGGCATTGGGGTGGAGGATGCAGTGATCTTCCTCCTTCACTGTTCCCTGTCCCACCTGGAGAAGCCCGGGAATGCAGTGAGGATCATGTTCTTTGACTTCTCCAGTGCTTTCAACACCATCCAACCGATGATCCTGAAGGACAAGCTGCTGTGCGCAGGGGTGGACCAGCACCTGTCATCATGGATCCTGGACTACCTCACTAACCGGCCACAGTTTGTAAGAACTCGGGATTGTGTGTCCGACACAATCATCGGTAGCACGGGGACCCCAGGGAACGGTTTTGGCTCCCTTCCTGTTCACCCTTTATACTGCGGACTTCTCACACAGCACAACACACTGCCATCTACAGAAGTTCTCTGACGACTCTGCGATCGTCGGCCTCATCTCCAACAGAGATGAAGCTGAGTACAGAGGACTTATCCAGGACTTCGTGGACTGGTGCCATCGGAACTGCCTCCAGATCAGCGCGAGGAAAACTAAGGAGCTGGTGGTGGACTGCCGCAGGCAAGGCCAACCACTCACAGCACCAGTAAACATACAGGGAACAGACATTGAGATGGTGGCATCCTACAAGTACCTGGGTGTTCATCTGAGCAATAAACTAGACTGGTCACACAATACCGACGCACTCTGCAAGAAGGGACAGCGCCGGCTGTTCCTATTGAGGAGGCTCAGGTCTTTTGGTGCACAAGGGGCGCTGCTGAAGACATTCTATGACACGGTGGTGGCATCAGCCATCACTTTTGGAGTGGTCTGCTGGGGCAATGGCATTACAGCAGCCGATAGGAAGAGACTGAACAAACTGATCAAGAAAGCTAGCTCTGTCCTGGGGAAACGCCTTGACCCAGTGGAGGAGATAGGAGAGAGAAGGATGGTGGCTAAACTGTCATCTCTGCTAGAGTCCGAGTCCCACCCTATGCAGGACATACTGAACGCACTGAGGAGCTCATTTAGCAGTAGACTACATCATCCTAGGTGCGCAACCGAGAGGTTTCGCAGGTCCTTCCTACCTAGGGCTGTCAGATTGTATAACCTAAGCAGGGCTGCTCGCAGAGATAGCAAAAAAAAACGTGACGACCTAATAGTATTGAATGCAAAAGACGCAATAGACTTACACAAATGGTCCCCTCCAGTAAACAACTAGGACAATATCAGTCGCTACGGAGGGTGACAATATGTATGGGTACATATTCATACTATGTAGGATAACTAAGTAGACGGTTATGCTGTTTATTCCATCTAGCTACAATGCTCCGTACTGTGTATATATGTTTATATATTTATGTGTAAGTATGTACAGTATATTCACTGCTCTTATTTTTACTTTTCTTATCTTCTTAATTATTGCTCTGAGTGTTGCTATCCCTGTGCTGTTGCAATCCTGGAATTTCCCCATTGTGGGACTAATAAAGGCTTATCTTATCTTATCTTATCTTAAGTGAGTCCGCTTATCTGTTTTAGTCTTAAGCATGCAGTCCAGTTTTTCCCGTGCTAGATGTGGTCATGGGTGCCTCCCTCCCAGCCAGCAGCTGGTTTTGCCATTACTCAGTTTCCACTGTGGGGCGCGCTCCCTCCTCCTCCTCTGCTGTCCTCCCCCTTGTCCTTTTGGCTTCCTTTTATAAAAGAAACAGATTCATGGGAAGCCTCAGGCTCCCTGTGTGTCAGCCATTCCATAAATAAGTGCGGGTTTTTCCTTCAAATTTTATTTTCCTTTCTTATCTAGATTTCCAACTTTGGGTCAGAAAGGAACTGATTCAAAGCCTTTATTTAATTTTTGCTAATTAATACAAGATGGAATGATAAGATTAACTCTCCACAATGCAAACAGGTATTCGTTGTACTGCTGTAATTGAATGTTGTGTGGATTTTTTGTGTTGTACTGCATCCACCTTCATGCTGCTACTCATTTTGCCACTCAGTGTTTACCTGCCAAGAGTTCTGTTCGGTGACATCCTATGCAAAAAACTATTTCAGTTCATTTTTTGTCAAAATTGCAACTTTTTTCCTCACAAATGTGTGACTTTCATGTAAATTTGCAACTTTCTCATAATTTAAACATTTTTCTTGTAACTTTGCAACTTTTTTCTCTAAATTGTCATTTTTTTTTTCCTAACAAATTTTGGATTTTTTTTTTTTGTAAATATGCAATTTTTTTTTCCCTCAGAAATTTGTAGCTTTTTCCAAAATATTTTTTGTAAATTTGCAACTTTTTCCTCAAAAATTTGTGACATTTTCTAATAATTGGCAAATTTTTTTCCTCAAATGTGCAATTTTCTCTGAAACTTGCATCTTTTCCGCATAAATTTTCAACCTTTGTCTTAATTTGTGATTGTAAATTAGCACTTTTTGTCATATTTTTGCACCTCCATCTTACAAATGTGTACTTTATTTACATTTACATGTTCATGTTCCTTCCCACGTTCACCCAGTATGTCACATGCCACACTAGAGACAATAAAACACTGGACTTATTCTACGCAAACACTAAGGAGGCGTACACCTCATCACAACTCCCCCCACTCGGGAGATCGGATCACAACTTGGTTCATCTCCGGCCGGTGTACAAACCCCTAGTGCACAGACAACCTCCGGCCATGCACACAGTGGAGTTATGGTCTGAGGAGACAATGGACACTCTAAAGGGCTGTTTTGAAGCCACCGCCTGGAAGCAGCTCTGCGATCCACATGGTGAGGACATCGATGGCCTCACTCACACCTTCACGGACTACCTCAGCTTCTGTGTGGACAAATCCGTTCCCACCAAGACCATACGGCGTTGCTCAAACAACAAACCCTGGATCAACCCTGAGATAAAAACACTTCTGAGAGAGAAGAAGAGGATCTTCAGGTCGGGAAATAGGGAGATGCTGAAGTCCGTACAGAGGGAGCTGAGGAGAAAGATCAGAGACGGCAAGGACAGCTTCAGGAAGAAGATGGAGGACAAGCTGCAACAGAGCGTCATCAGCGGGGTCTGAAGAAACCTCAAAACCATCTCTGGGCTCCAGAATACCTCCCCCCAGGCCACGGGGGGCAGGGAGTGGGCGAACAACCTGAATCTGTTTTTCAATAGGTTTGACCAACCGCCCTCACCCCTGACTGCACAACAACCACTGCTGCCTTTAAAGAAATCAAGTCCTGCTGCCCACTCCCCACTCCACCAACACCCCCCCACTCCCAACACACAGCCCCCCATCCTGACCCTGACCAGGACCCAGGTGAGGACGGAGCTGAGGAAGATCAAGGCGAGGAAGGCGTCGGGACCGGACGGCATCAGCGCAAAGCTCCTCAAGTCCTGTGCAGACCAGCTGTGTGGGATTGTGACGTACATCTTCAACCTGAGCCTGAAGCTGGGGAGGGTACCACAGCTGTGGAAAACATCTTGTGTGGTACCTGTACCAAAAACTTCCCACCCCAAAGACCTGAACAGCTACAGACCGGTGGCCTTGACGTCCCACTTGATGAAGACCCTGGAGAGACTGCTCCTTGCTCACCTCCACCCCCTGGTGGAACCAGCGATGGATCCGCTCCAGTTCGCCTACCAGCATGGCATTGGGGTGGAGGATGCGGTGATCTTCCTCCTTCACCGTTCTCTGTCCCACCTGGAGAAGCCCGGGAATATGGTGAGGATCATGTTCTTTGACTTCTCCAGTGCTTTCAACACCATCCAACCGATGATCCTGAAGGACAAGCTGCTGCACGCAGGGGTGGACCAGCACCTGTCATCATGGATCCTGGACTACCTCACGAACCGGCCTCAGTTTGTGAGAACCCGGGACTGTGTGTCTGACACGATCGGTAGCACGGGGGCTCCCCAGGGAACGGTGCTGGCTCCCTTCCTGTTCACTCTTTATACTGCGGACTTCTCACACAACACAACACACTGCCATCTACAGAAGTTCTCTGATGACTCTGCGATCGTTGGCCTCATCTCCAATGGAGATGAAGCTGAGTACAGAGGGCTTATCCAGGACTTCGTGGACTGGTGCCATCGGAACTGCCTCCAGACCAACGCGAGGAAAACTAAGGAGCTGGTGGTGGACTGCCGCAGGCATGGGCAACCCCTCACAGCACCAGTAAATATACAGGGAACAGACATTGAGATGGTGACATCCTATAAGTACCTGGGTGTTCATCTGAACAATAAACTAGACTGGTCACACAATACTGACGCACTCTACAAGAAGGGACAGCGCAGGCTGTTCCTGCTGAGGAGACTCAGGTCTTTTGGTGTACAAGGGGCGCTGCTGAAGACATTCTATGACACGGTGGTGGCATCAGCCATCACTTTTGGAGTGGTCTGCTGGGGCAGTGGCATTACTGCAGCCGATAGGAAGAGACTGAACAAACTGATCAAGAAAGCTAGCTCTGTCCTGGGGCAGCGCCTTGATCCGGTGGAGGAGATAGGAGAGAGAAGGACGGTGGCTAAACTGTCATCTCTGCTGGAGTCCGAGTTCCACCCTATGCAGGACATACTGAATGCACTGAGGAGCTCATTTAGCAGCAGACTACATCATCCCAGGTGCACAACCGAGAGGTTTCGCAGGTCCTTCCTACCAACGGCTGTCAGACTGTACAACCTAAGCAGGGCTGCTCGCAGAGATAGCAAAAAGACGTAACAAACTAATAGTTTTTTTTGAATGCAAAAGATGCAATAGACTTACACAATGGTCCCCTCCGGCATACAACTAGGAAAATAGCGGTCGCTATGGAGGGTGAGAATATGTTTGGGCACATAATCATACCATGTAGGATAACTAAGTAGACGGTTGTGCTGTTTCACCCCATCTAGCAACAATGCTCTGCACTGTGTGTGTTTATATATTTACATATTTATTCCATCTAGCTACAATGCTCCGCACTGGGTGTGTTTATATTTATATATCTATATATTTATTCCATCTAGCTACAATGCTCTGCACTGTGTGTTTATATATCTACATATTATTCCATCTAGCTACATTGCTCCGCACTGTGTGTTTATATATTTACATATTTATTCCACCTAGCTGCAATGCTCCGTACTGTAGGTGTTTATATATCTACATATTTATTCCATCTAGCTACAATGCTCCGCACTGTGTGTTTATATATTCATATATTTATTCCATCCAGCTACAATGCTCTGCACTGTGTGTCTGTGTGTGTGTATATATATGTATATTTTATAGTAATATGTACATATGTATATTAGCTGCTCTTGCTTGCTTGTTTTTTTTCTTGCCTTCTGATTGTTGCTCTGAGTGTTGCTATCCCTGTGCTGTTGCAATTCTGGAATTTCCCCGTTGTGGGACTAATAAAGGCTTATTTTATCTTATCTTATCTTATCTTATTTTCATACCTTATGCCAAGTTTGTGAATACCCCCAACCATCTCACTGGCACTCACTGAGCGCCATTTTGATAAACATGTTTTTTTCTCTCGCCTACTGTGTCATTCCATATCCCTTCCCTTTTTCTTTCTTTATCACCACTATGACTGGCGCCTAGCGGCTGCCCCGGCCTTGGATGCGCTCTGCAGAGCGTGCCCAAATGCCAAGTCACGTTTCGTTACCTTGTATTCATACATGTGTAATGACAATAAAGTTGAATCTCATCATCTCATCTCATCTCAACCCTTGTTAAAAAATGCTTGCTTGCTGCAAATCTCTTACTTTAACAATGTGATTAGATTTCAACAGATTTGTAAAGCATAAGCAATACCTTTCACTAGAGGGCACTAAAAGTTACCCCAAGGACAAATGATAAAAGTCAAAGGTTGCTGATAAAGTTGCTTTTACATGATGACTGTAGCCACCCTGCCGAGAGAGGCAGAGAAATTTCTTTTTACGGTTGAACAGCGGCAGACCTGAACTGTTGCTGTTGTTCCTGGCATCTGTTGCTAGAACGTTAACCTAAAATTTAAACTTTCAGTTTGTCTCTGCCACTGCAGTAAGAGGAAAAACATGGTGACAGTGGAGGAGATGCTGATGATGTATCCGTTAAGAGGTGAAATCGGAGGTAACCGCAAAAAAGTTCCTCCATTTAAAAGTATTATTTCACTAGCTTTTCTTGAACTCTTGGTTGCACTGCCCTCACAGTTATAGGTGATACTGCCAAGTTTGGTCCATATCCATAAAGTTTTAGGAAATGTGCAAAAATACAGATAGGAGGGTCTGGGAATCTTCAAATATGTATTGACTGTCATGGCTCCCTCAGGGCCATCATCAACTACAGCTGCACACACACCTGTTGCCAATCTCCAGCGGGCTTTATAACCGGGCCTGCCTGAGACTCGGCACAGAGCCGTCTGTCATTCTCTATTGACACGCCTCGCGTCAACAGCCAAGTCCCTGGCTTCATCATCAGAGTTCCTGATCTCCTCGTCGCTTCACGTAAGCCTAATTATAAACTCACCTTTGTTAGTCGTCTTCCCCTGTGCACAGGTGGATCTCCCCGGCAGCGGAACCCTTTCCTCCCGGCAGTGGTCTAGCCTTCATTGCCACTACAGGGCTACTAGCCCACTTCCCTGCACGGAGTCAGATGCTGTCTCCCTGACTGCAGCCCTCAAGGCCAACCTGAGCATCTCCACGACCATCTGCAAAGTAAGCAACCATTACTATCACGCTCTTTGCTCCGTGGACAGAATTAACACCTCTGCTCTGTCATTTTTGGGTTGCCAGGCTGAACGGCGTTCTGCTCTCCCCCGGGCACGATTCCTGCACTGCACTTCTCCTTCACACGCACAACATACACACTGTACATACATGCACTCACACACTCATTGTTAGCAATAAAAAGGGATAAATTGTATTCACTCGAGTCTGTGCTTTGTTCCCTGGGTCTATAATTATGTCAGTACGTTTCCGTCAGAGTGACCCAGCGAACAGCGTGCTAGCACGCCAAGTTAACAACCTAGAGGCTCGAGTGGAGCAATTAGCTTACCAACAACAAGTAATCCTTAACCAGCTAACACAAATTAACAGCCGGTTGGAACATCTGGATGGACAGCGGACGTTTCCTCCGGCCTCCGGGAGTCCATCGGCTCCCGCTAGCTCTCCTCCTAGCCAGGCTAGTCAGGTCCCTTTGGCCTGGCTCACACCGGTCCCCACACCTGCTCGCTTCGGCAGCAAGCTCGGGGAGGCCCGTGGGTTCATCCTTCAGTGTGAGACGGTCTTCCAGCGGGTTCCGGGGGATTTTCCCACAGACCATAGTTGGATAGGCTACGTGGCTAACCTGTTAGAGGGTAGAGCGCTAGCTTGGGCATATGCCGTTATGGCTAAACCTAGCTATGCTAGCTTAACTTACCAGCAGTTCATTGCCAATTTTCATGAGGTATTTGACCATTCCGACCGTGATAGCGTGCTAACCACCCTGTTGTTAAATCTCCGACAGGGGGGCAGGTCCGTGGTGGACTACGCTGCCGATTTCCGGGTGGTGGCCGCGGAGGTCGGGTGGGAGGATGCCTCGCTCTGTAGTATATTCATTCGGAGCCTAAGCCCTAGCCTACGGGATGAGCTAGCCCGTTTGGATAAGCCAGAGAGACTCACTGAACTAATCTCCCTAACTATCAATTTGGATAACAGGCTGAGGGAGCGGGCAGCCGAGTGAAGGGCTTCCGGTCGCTCAGGCGTCCAGTTTTTCCGCTCCTCCCAGTCATTTCAATTGGCCCTGCCTCCACCTGAAGCTCTAGACAGGCAGGAAGCTATGGTAATCGGGCACTCCAAGATTTCCTTAGCTGAGAAGCAGCGCCGTAGGGAGTTAGGACTTTGCATGCACTGCGGTAGCAATGAGCATGAGGTAGAGAGTTGCCCCATTTGGCCAAAAGAGGGGGTCCATGCGTCGCTGTAGGGGGACTCACGGACTCGTCTCAGTCTAATCCCCTCACCAAATGCCTTGTGCCTATTAGGTTCATTTACAAACAAACAGAATATGCCACACATGCACTGATTGACTCGGGGGCTGAGCAGAGCTTCATATCGGGGGACCTGGCAACCCGATTAGGGCTTCCCTGTCATTCACTCCAGTCACCCCTTAAGCTCATTGCCCTGTCTAAACCCCCCCTGGCAACAGTCTCCCAACAGACCGCCCCGGTGTTGGTTATTGTCTCAGGAAACTATCGGGAGGACCTATGGTTGTTGGTGCTGCCCTCTTCAACATCTCCGGTTATCTTGGGCTACCCCTGGCTCCGGCAACACAACCCATCGTTTGATTGGCGGACTGGGAGTGTGACGTTATGGAGCTCGTTCTGCCTCAGCGCGTGTCTGCAGTCCGCAGCATGTGCCCCGTCAGTGTCTCTAGCCCCTCACACCCCTTCTCCTCCTGATTTGTCCAAGGTGTTGTCTGAATACCACGACCTGGGGGCGGTATTTAGTAAGTCGCAGGCACTGTCTCCCCCGCCCCCACCGCCCTTATGACTGTGCCATCAATCTCCGGGCTGGTGCCCCGCTGCCGTTGAGCCGTCTCTACAGCCCGTCTGCTCCGGAGCGGGAGGCGATGGATACCTATATCAAGGAGTCGCTCAGCTCGGGCATTATTTGACCGTCTTCTTCGGCGGTGGGGGCAGGATTCTTCTTCGTGGGCAAGAAGGATGGCTCCCTGCAGCCATGTATCGACTTCAGGGGGCTCAACAATATCACGGTAAAGGACAAATACACGCTTCCCCTCATGGACACGGCATTTGACTCCCTCCAGGGGGCCTCTTGGCTCACCAAGCTCGACCTTCGCAACGCTTACCACCTCGTGCGGATCAAGGAGGGAGACGAATGGAAGACGGGATTCTGGACCCCAAGCGGCCACTTCGAGTACCTCGTGATGCCGTTTGGGTTGACCAACGCGCCGGCCGTCTTCCCGCGCCTCATAAATGACGTTCTCCGGGATTTCCTTGGCTCCTTCATCTTCGTCTACCTGGATGACATCCTCATCTTCTCGCAGTCACTGGATGAGCATCGGGTACATGTGAGACGGGTCCTCCAACGGCTCCTAGAGAACAAACTGTTCATTAAAGCCAAGAAATGTGAGTTCCACGCCAACACAACTTCGTTTCTCGGTTTCATCATATCCCATAACCAGGTTCTTCCCGACCCTGAGAAGGTCAAGGCGGTGGTGGAGTGCCCCCACCCCCCCGACAAGGAAGCAACTCCAGCAGTTCCTGGGGTTCGCCAATTTTTATTGCCCCTTTGTGCCGAACTACAGTATGATCGCTCTCCCCTTGACCCATCTTATGTCCCCCAAGGTGGCTTTCCGGTGGACGGAGGAGGCTGCAGTGGCGTTCAACACCCTCAAGGGGGAGTTCTCATCCTCCCGTGTCCTCACACAGGTGGATCCTTCCCTCCAGTGCCTGGTTGAGGTGGACGCTTCTGATTCCGGGGTGGGGGCAGTTCTCTCCCAGCGCTCTCCCGTGAACCGGGTGGTCCGCCCGTGCGCTTTTTTCTCACGCCGTCTGTCCCCGGCTGAGAGGAACTACAACATCAGCGACAGGGAGCTTCTGGTGGTGAAGCTCGCCCTGGAGGAATGGCATCACTGGTTGGAGGGGGCCGTCCAACCTTTCATAGTATGGATCGATCATAAAAACTTAGAATACCTGAGGACCGCCAAGCGGCTGAATTCCCGGCACGCCCGTTGGTCACTATTTTTTGGGCGTTTTAACTTCACGATCACCTATCGCCCTGGGGTTAAGAACGCCAAACCAGACGCCCTCTCCAGGCAGTTTGCTGCGGATGTGGCTGAGGGCCATGAACACACCATCCTTCCAGCATCTTGTGTCATCAGTGCCCTCTCGTGGGGTATCAGGGAAAAGGTCTTGAAGGCGCAGGAGGCTGAGCCCGATCCTGGAGGTGGACCCGCGGAGCGGCTGTTTGTCCCCATGTCAACTCGGGGCGAGGTGATTCACTGGGCCCACTACTCTAAGTTTTCATGCCATCCAGGGGTGTCCCGCACAGTGGAGCTCCTTCAGAGGTCGTTCTGGTGGCCGGGGCTTCAGAAGGATGTCACCGCTTACGTCCATGCCAGCGCTCAGTGCACCACCGGGAAGATGTCTTCCTCTCTGCCGGCCAGTCTCCTTCACCCGCTGCCGGCTCCCAGCTGTCCCTGGTCCCATATAGCATTGGACTTTGTGACTGGTCTTCCACCCTCCAACCACTTCACCACAGTCCTCACCATTGTGGACCGGTTCTCTAAGGCCGCCCACTTCGTTCCTCTCCGGGGGCTTCCTACGGCACTTGAGACAGCGGATCTGCTGGTACAACACGTCATACACCTCCACGGGATCCCCACCGACGTTGTTTCTGATCGTGGGCCCCAATTCGTGTCCCAGGTTTGGAGGGCGTTCTGCAACGCACTGGGGTCAACAGTGAGCCTGTCGTCCGGGTACCATCCGCAGAGCAACGGGCAGTGCAAGCGGGCCAATCAGGAGCTGGAGGCCGCTCTGCGTTGTGTCATCGCCTCCAGTCCATCGTCTTGGAGCAGCCACCTCCCCTGGATCGAGTATGCACATAACTCGACTGTTTCCTTGGCGATCGGCATGTCCTCCTTCAGGGCCTCTTTGGGTTATGACCCCCCCTTTTTTTCCAAAGAGGAGAAGGAAGTGGCAGTGCCTTCTGTCCACGCCCACATGAGGCGCTGCCGCCAGCTCTGGACTGCCACCCGCAGAGCTCTCCTTCGCACTGCTGAACGCAACACCAGGACGGCTAACCGCCGCAGGAGACCGGCTCCCCAGTACCAGGTGGGTCAACAGGTATGGCTGTCTACACAGAATATTAATTTGAAGGCTGAAAAACGGAAGTTGGCCCAGCGTTTCATTGGCCCCTTCCCTATCACACGTATTGTTAACCCTGTGGCTGTACGCCTAGCTCTCCCCCCCTCCCTCCGCATCTGTCTGACATTTCATGTCTCCCAGGTGAAGCCCGTCTGCTCCAGCCCTCTCTGTCCCCCTCCCAAGACTCCACTCCACCAGTATTGATTGACGGCGACCCGGCTTGGAGAGTCAACGCCATCCTGGACGTCCGCCGTTGGGGTCGCGGCCTGCAGTACCTTGTGGACTGGGAGGGGTATGGCCCCGAGTGGAGGTCCTGGGTACGTCCGTCATTCGTGCTTGATAAGCAGCTCATCAGGGACTTCTACCGGACGCACCCAGGTAGGCTGGGTCAGGTGCCAGGAGGCACCTCTCGGGTGGGGGGGGGGAGTACTGTCATGGCACCCTCAGGGCCGTCATCAACTACAGCTGCACACACACCTGCTGCCAATCTCCAGCAGGCTTTATAACTGGGCCTGCCTCAGACTCGGCACGGAGCCGTCTGTCATTCTCCATTGACACGCCTCGCGTCAACAGCCAAGTCCCTGGCTTCATCATCAGAGTTCCTGATCTCTTCGTCGCTTCACGTAAGCCTAATTATAAACTCACCTTTGTCAGTCGTCTTCCCCTGTGCACAGGTGGATCTCCCCGGTGGCGGAACCCTCTCCTCCCGGCGGCGGTCTAGCCTTCATCACCACTACAGGGCTACTAGCCCACTTCCCTGCATGGAGTCAGACGCTGTCTCCCTGGCTGCAGCCCTCTAGGCCAACCTGAGCATTTCCACGACCATCTGCAAAGAAAACAACCATTACTATCACACTCTTTGCTCCGTGGACAGAATTAACACCTCTGCTCTGTCATTATAGGGTTGCCAGGCTGAACGGTGTTCTGCTCTCCCCCGGGCACGATTCCTGCACTGCACTTCTCCTTCACACGCACAACATACACACTGTACATACACGCACTCACACACTCATTGTTAGCAATAAAAAGGGATAAATTGTATTCACTCGAGTCTGTGCTTTGTTCCCTGGGTCTATAATTATGTCATCGACCCTTGAGTATAAAAGAGCCTTAAACCTGCATCCTTTCTCTTGGCCAGCAGGTGGCGAATTTTCTTGTAGCAAAAGGTCAGACTGCCTGATATTCTGTGGAAAGATGACCTTTCAAATGTCAAGAATTTTCCAGATTTTGGTCTTAATTGCAAGCCTTCTTTTTATTAGATTTTTCTTAGATGGAACATGGGTGGGCAATATAAACTGCGGCTTCAGCCATCACCCTTTTCAGATAAGTTATGTTGAATTGTTTAATCAGAGGAGTTATTGTTTAATTCAACCTTGTTGGATTTTTTTTCCTTGATATATTGTTCTGTTCCCTTCTTTTAATCTTTTTAATCTAATCTATCAAAAAAATAAAGATTCATTCATATTTATACGCTCTTTATGTAGCTACTTAGTAATTTGCATAAATAGTATAATTTTAGATGAGAAAGCACACCGACCTCTCAGCTGTAAGGCTGAGAACATTGTGATCAATTATCTTAGTTTTACTGTTAGATTCACTCCCTGCTTGTTAAAAAAGATGCCAACTCGCAAAATGCCTAATTTAAGACTTCAAGACAGTAAACCTTAAATGACCTAGTACTTTTCTATCTGTGCCTGTCCCACTCTCCCCCTTTTGAAACAGAATGGCATTAACAAAGCCATTCTTTTTCAACATCCAAATGGGGACCATGCAGGGGAGGATACCTATTGTGTTGTTAATTGGAGGACCCCCCTGGGTGCCTTTGTGAGTGTTGTTGTGGGCAGTATTGAGCCCAATGGCCAAATTGCTGACATAGGAAGCATTGGTCCCGCGGGTTGCCCCCCCCCCCCGAGGGGGGGGTCTACCATTAACACAGCCTCTGTCTCTATTATAAAACCTCTGATCATCTCCTGTGGCCCTGCGGCTGATACTGATAGGGCAGATTAGGTGGGGGGTCTGGGTAGGGTCCATATTGTTGTGATGTGAGGTCCTGGGGTGTATAGATAGAGTTTGGTGGGGCATGGGTACCTTGTCCACAGCCTTTTCTAAAAATATTTCAGTTTGCTCAGTATGTGATTTTGGCACCTCTCTGATAGGGCTTTTAGTAAATGAGACTGCTGGTCAATTATATTGAGATGTGATTTTAGTGGTAGTTTTAGGCACCAGTTACGCAATCCTCAATTCTCGTGAACACATGCTGACTACAGCTGATTCACAAATACTGTTTATACACACTTAGAGAATATATGAGTAGTTTGCTGAATCTGGAATGGCTTGTTAGCACCAACACAGCTTCCTGGCAAAATATGTATGGCTTATGCAGACTAGCACTTAAATGTTCATGAATGAAATTCAATATTTGAGACGCTGTCCGAAGGTAAATGGAAAGCAACAATATAATTTATTGTACTTACGTGTGCTCAGTTGATCATCTGTGACCCATCTTTTGATGTCCCTTTGTTTTGCATTCTTTTACTGTTGTTGCGGAGGGAGGAGGGGGTCACTAGGTGATGGCGGGGAGGGGGAGGGTGGATGCAGCCAATTCCAGAGGGCCTGAAGAGGATCTCACATGGTCACTGGGGAGGGATGATCCACAGCCACCACCATTGTCTCAGATTAACAGGGAAACAGACAAGCTGTTAAACAGCGTGTTTTTGTCCTTTTCCGTTTTATCGTGTTTATTGATTATTTTGCTTTTGTTCTCACTGTTGCAGCATAAGTCTCTTATTCTTACGTTTTTTCTTTCCTTCTTCCAATCATTTCTCCATATTTTCTCTTGTGTCCTGCACAAATCTTTGGCAATTGATCAGCTTTCAATTTTTCTCTTAAACAAATTTCCCTTTCCATTTTCTGTCCACTCTCACTTCCACAATGTTCATCTCCACAACTCCTATTTATTTATTTATTTATTTATTCATTCATTTTTTATTTTATTTATTCATTTATGTATTCATTTATTTATTTACTCCAATTTTGTCATAAGTGTGTGCTTTACACACACACACAAATGGAATAGACAAGCCCAATAGCAGGTGAAGAGGGTGTTTTAATAAGTGAGGAATCAAACATACAACAATTATCCAACATAGGATTCCAAGAAACAGTTCGCAGCACAGCAGGTTAACGCAGCTCAGCTCAGGTTAGGACTTAGGGAAAGGCAGTTCACATAAGGCCCCAGGGAAACACTGGCCGCTGGAGGAAACCAGAAATGTAAACCAGAAAGCAGGACTTACATGGAAGTGTTGGAGCGCAGCTGGGCTCTGGGACAAAACAACAGCAACTGTAGTCCAAAGGGAAAAGTCCAAACACCAGGAGTAGGCAGAGCAGAACACCTGCTGTGTGCAGGGAGTAGACAATACAATGCACCAGCGATACACAAGAGTAAGGACAGGGTTTAAGTACACCAGCCCTAATCATCCCAATGATTGCCGGTGCAAGAAAATGATTGTAGAGCGGATGGAAAGCAGGTGTGGATGATAGAGTGAGTAAGAGTGAGAGAGTGTGTGAATGTGTGAACCTGGGCAGGGAAATGACAGATTGGAATCACATGTCAGAAACTGTCACAACTCGCTCTCCCCTGTCTCCCGCTCCAGCTGCGCGCACACCTGTGCCTCATCAAGCTCAGGCTATTTAGCCCACTCTGCCTGGAGCCTCAGTCTGGAGCCGTCTGCTCACCAATGCTCGTGCATTCCAGCACTCGTCTACTCCTTCTCAGCCTACGCTCCTCTGAGTCCTTCCATGCCAAGCAAGTAAGCCATCATCACTCTTACCTTTTCTCCAGTCTCTCTCCCCTGTGCACAGGTGGATCCTCTGGCGGCGGATTCCTCTCTCTGCCATGCCATCATCTTCCTCACCGCGCCGAGCGGGCAACGCAACGCTGTCTTCCAGGCCGGAGACCTGTGGCTAAGCCAATGCCACCCACCATTCCACCTGTAAGTAAGCACCAGTCTGAATATTAATACCGCTGGGGTCACATCTGCAATTAATGCCCTTAGGGTTGCCTGACTGCACGGCGCACTGCTTCGCCCTCGGCGCACTCCGTCTTCCTACAAGACATCACATCCTGCTCACATGCACTCACACACTCATCATTCCCTTAATAAAACTGTTGAATCTTACTCAAGCCTGTGTGCATGTTCCCTGGGTCTGAACTTATGTCAGAAACTGACAGAAGAAAGTGGGAGTGATTACCAGTGGCAGAAGGCACAGATAAGGTACGGAAAGCCAAAGGAAGCCAAAAGTAGCATAAAACACAGATGATAAAGAACAGGAGCCCGCCATGAAGCCTGAGCTGGGGAACCTCCAGCTCGGCTCATGACAAATTTGCAATTTTTGTTATTTCTTCATTTAAATTACCTCACCTTTATATATTGTCCACCTAGGATTTTTCTACACTTTTATTGTGTAAGTAGGAATAAACCTGTTTATTCCCCCCTCTGCCCAATTTAAAGTTGAGCCTTTTCTCTCCAGCTGAATGGGCATGCCTTTGCCTCACTACATCAAACAATAGGCGGGTGTGGGAGGACTTTATTTTGCCGTGCACAGACTTAAAGCTTTCCTTTCAGCCAGAGAGATAAGGTTCCAAATTTATTAGGACGATTTGAAGGCCTATTTGGCAGTAGATTTATGAAAGAATGCACTTCCTACATTTGACCACATGAAGGAGGCACTGTGCCGCAGCTTGAAGGTGGTTCACTTACCCACACATACACACTGAATGCCACATGGCTGCCTCTGCCATGTGCAATTGTGAAAGCGCAAGATGGCCCCAGAGCCTATTGTCCACAAACTACAACTTGTTTTTCAAAGAAACTGGAGCACTGCCTCCTTAACTTCAGCTGTAAACATGCCAGAATAGAACCTTTGTTCTACACACGAACAAAGGTGTGTGTGTGTTGTCTTTGGCCCGAAGAGCGCCGTTAGTTAAATCATACTATGGGAAAAGGTCAATAGATATTCCCAACCCCCGGTATTTCTCAAACCACACATATATCCCACACTGACATCAGCATGCAGAATATGGACAATACAAGACAACAACTACTTTTATTATCATGGACAGTCGCTCGCTAAGGAATGGTTAGAAGATTCTTGCGCTGGACTGTAAATTATTATTTTTATACTTATGAACAGACATTCACTAAGGATGGTAAAAAGGTTCTTGTGCTGTACTGTAAGTTTTTTTTTTTTTTTTAGTACCGGCACCAGGCTAGCCCTGGTTCCCTTAATTTGGGAGACGAACATGGGTGATCGCTGATCACCGCTGTTCTCTAAGTCTCGTAATTATTTTGGAACAGACTGCATCCAAAATACTTCACCCATGTGGCATCGTTCCTTGACACATCGGGTTGGACACTTAAATCCCCCCCGGCATCAGGCTAATCCTGGCTATTTTTAATTTGGAAAACAGGCATAGCCGTTGCCTCCTAAGTCTTATTAATCCTGGGAACAGACTACTCCTAGGATCTCACCGACTCGTCCAACTTTGAAGTAAAGGGCACTTTCACTGAAGCCTCGGCAGGTCTCCAGTACAAGCAGTACCATATCTTAAAGCTCAGTGCAATACTAATTTAAACGATCGTGGCTTCACTCCACAGCGGCATCAGGTCAAACACTCTCAATGGCTCCCCCCGGCATCAGGTTACTAACCCTGGCTATTTTAATTTGGGAGACAAACCCGGATGATCATTAACCACCCTGGCTCCCTAAGTCTTGTTAGTTTTGGTTCAGACTGACTCCAAAATGCTTTAAAATATGGTGGATCATACACCCGTGAATTGTACATCCTGATCGCGACCGTCCTAGATCAGACTGATAATAGGACACATTTTAGCGGTTTGATTCAACCCCCACAACACAGGGACAGAACACAGAGACAGTCAGCTCGCACTCCTGGGTTTTTTCCGCTGCATGCTGCGTTTACAGCTGTGAGGTTAAAGTGTCATCCATGCATTGTGTTCATGCATCCTGTCTGTACCTCTGATATGCAAATGCCCAGATTGACTGCTGTGAATGTCTTTGATGTATTGTCTGAGTTGAGTATATATGCTGCACTGTGCTGTAAATCTGCCTCTCATTTTGTTTCTGCAACTGGTACTGCTGGACACACACACCGTGTGTCTCCTCCTCTTTGAGAGCTGGAGGAATGAAGCTGCAGCCTGCTCAAGCCATGGGCTGCAGCCGAGTTCTGATGAAGGCGGGTGATAATAAAGCTATTTAAAAATCCAACGCTGCCTTTATTCCATCATCCTCTTCACTGGTGACCCCGGAATGCACACGTTTTGTGCAAACACAACCTTCTGATCTGAACAGCCATGCTGGCGACCCGAGACTGAAGAAAACGAGCGGCCAGCGAACGCAGCACCCGGGCATGAATGCTCCGTCGCAGCGGCCTGACTGGTCTGCCCTCCCTGCTGCCTCAGGGAGGCCTCGACGCAGAGCCCACGGCGGGCAAACTGCTCTCAGGACATCAACCAAGACCGGGTAAGCGGCAGAGAACGTCATGGCGCGCCCTCGCCGAGATCGGCACATCCACGCGGGACCAGCCGCGCAGCTCCTCCACATGAGAGCACATGCGGGCGACTCCCATGGCCGACGGAGCACACGTGGACCTGAACGCACCATGACTAATCTGCAGCCACGGCTCGTCAGAGATGTTTTTCGGCGCAGACTGCGCCGATCTCCACCAAGTTTCTGACCCTGATTTCCTCTCCAGCGGGCCCACCCACGCACGGAGCCCCGGCACGCGCACCGGGGGTGACGAGGACGGCGCACCACGCACGGGACAAATACGGCTTTTCCGACCGCCTTCCTTCTGCTGCACACTGGCCCTTCAGGCTTGCTTGTACACCTGAGGCCCGCAGCTTGCTCACTGGATTTTATGGTCTTAGCCACGGCACACAAGGGGAATTCAGCTGTCTGCGGTTCCTGAGGCTTTAGGGTTACGTCTGCCCTAAAGTCAACACGCCAGTCCCTCTGCTTTTATTTTTTTTCTTACCGCCGCTCCTGCTTTTCTTCATGGCCACGAGAGGAGTCAGAGACTAATTTTTTTCTTCTTCTGATCTCCGCATGTTCAGACGGGACATCGCGGAGCAGCAAACACTTTTGGCGCGACTCGAACGATTTTCCCGCGCCCGGTCAGCATTTGCTACCCCCCTCCCCCTCCTCCTGCACAGAGCTTTTCCCTGCTCGCTGCCCAAACGGCAACATCGAGGTCACGGTCCCCTACCGTGCCCTCTGGGGGGAGCAGTGTAGTGGTTTGATTCAACCCCCACAACACAGAGACAGAACACAGAGACAGTCAGCTCGCACTCCTGGGTTTTTTCCACTGCATGCTGCATTTACAGCTGTGAGGTTAAAGTGTCATCCATGCATTGTGTTCATGCATCCTGTCTGTACCTCTGATATGCAAATGCCCAGATTGACTGCTGTGAATGTCTTTGATGTATTGTCTGAGTTGAGTATATATGCTGCACTGTGCTGTAAATCTGCCTCTCATTTTGTTTCTGCAACTGGTACTGCTGGACACACACACCGTGTGTCCCCTCCTCTTTGAGAGCTGGAGGAATGAAGCTGCAGCCTGCTCAAGCCATGGGCTGCAGCCGAGTTCTGATGAAGGCGGGTGATAATAAAGCTATTTAAAAATCCAACGCTGCCTTTATTCCATCATCCTCTTCAACATGCACTTTCCTTCGTGTGAAACTATTTGTTCAGACTTTACATGTGACTCCCAACTAAATTATAAAATTTGGAGATCAGATATACCCCTTAATCAGACAACTGTAAATTTAGTATGGCCAAAGTGCAAAAATTTGTGTGAAAAAGGTTTTCTGCTTACCTTTTTGTTCAGGCGCCACAGTTGTCTGAAAAGGGTCCTTCCAATCTGTTCCCGCCTCGTCTCAGAATAGTTCAATCCGGGTCACAGCACCAAAATTGTTAAAATCCCGATTCTTTGATTGAAAGATCCAAGAATAAGCCGGAGAATTCTTCAATTCAAAGATGCAACATTTATTTAGTGGTCACATGTAAAGCAACCAGCGTTGGGTTCAGCGTGATGCAGCTTCCTCTGGAGCATCTCCAGACTGACCTCGACTTCTGGGTGCAACTTACATTCATCTTCTCAGGTTGGTTAGACCAACCCCGTACAATAGGATGGGCTTGTACGCAACCGTCTGATTGGCCAGTTGAACTCTGACGTGAACAGGCCATCCGCTATTCACGTTACTGTCTCCTAAAATGTACTATCAAAAGTGTGTGTGTGAGTGTTGGTTTGGGTGTGTAACTAATGTGATAGACCTGACTGAAAGAAGTGAGAGAGAGAGAAGAAAGAGGGCTCTATCGCTCTGCCTAATTCCTGTCTATCAGTTTAGCACAACATATTTGTTCATAAGAATGCAAACAGAATATGTATAAAATATGTGTAGGGTATAATGGGAGATTACCTACAGGATTATTATTTTGGCACTCTAACTTTTCATAACCCTTTTAGTACTTTGTTAGTCCCAAAATGGGAAATTACAGTGTAACAGCAGGTTACGCTGGTTAATGGGAGTGTCGGCTGCTGCTTCACCCATGTGCCACCTCTGTCCTTTGTAGCACCGCAGGTTCAAGATGGCACTCCTCACAGTGTTGGTGTGCTCACACAGCTATCTAAAAATTACATTACGGTTAGTTAAATTACCCGGCAGAATATAAGTATAGACCCAGACAGAAAATTTCACATTTGAATCAACAGTGTTGTTGCCACCCTCAATAATTTGTCTTAGTTGTGTATTGAAGGGGACGATCTCTATTGTGCAAAGTTGTGCTGTTTAGTACATTTAATATGACCTCTACGAGAAGCACTGGTTAGATTATAAAGTCTGACAGCCAAAGGATCTGTGGAATCTCTCTCTCGAGCACTTAGGATGGCACAGCCTACTGCTAAATGAGCTCCTCGGTGCGTTCAGCATGTCCCGCATGGGATGGGACTCAGACTCCTGCAGAGATGACAGCTTAATCACCATCCTCCTCTCGCCTATCTCCTCTACTGGATGGAGGTGGCACCCTAGAACAGAGCTAGCTTTTTTGATCAGCCTGTTTAGTCTCTTCCTGCGGCTACCGTGATGCCGCTGCCCCAGCAGACCACTCCAAATGTGATGGCTGTTGCCACCACCGAATCGTAGAAGGTCTTCAGGAGTGCCTCTCACACTCCAAAAGACCCGAGTCTCCTCAGGATTACTGGTTGGATGGTGCTGAAAGCACTGGAGAAATCAAAGAACATGATCCTCACAGTGCTCCCAGGCTTCTCCAGGTGGGACAATGAACAATGTAGAAGGAAGATCACTGCATCCTCCACCCTGATGCCATGCTGGTAGGCGAACTGAAGTGGGTCCATCGCTGGTCCCACCAGGGGGCGGAAGTGGGCGATAAGCAGCCTCTCCAGGGTCTTCATTAGGTGGGATGTGAGGGCCACTGATCTGTAGCTGTTCAGGTCCTTGGGGTGTGGGGTCTTCAGTACAGGTACCACACAGGATGTTTTCTACAGCTGTGGTACCCTCCCCAGCTTCAGGCTCAGACTGAAGATGTGCTCCATGATCCTGCACAGCTGATCTGCACAGGACTTGAGGAGCCTCGAGCTGATGCCGTCCGGACCAGCAGCCTTCCTCGCCTTGATCTTCAGCTCAGTTCTCACCTGGGTCTTAGGCTGCATTCACACCAGGATAGTTTGGGAGTCTCGGTTCGACTCGGTGGGGGATAGGGAGAATTTTCACACCTTCGTTTGGTTTGGTTTGCATTCACACAGCACTTCACTCAAGCGGTCCAAACTGCTTGGATAACGTCACGTAGTTACAACAGCTGCTCGTTTGTGGCACTGTAGCCGAAGCCGCCACTGACCAGGAAGAAAAAATCTCGGCGAAGAAATCCGGCTCATCGATTGGCCAGGAACGGTGTTATGCTGAGAATTGCTTGCTTGTCAAAAACTGCATTCCATGCACCAAAAATATAAAATATAACACTACAGCCAGGTGTGCAACCATTTGTGCATTTTTAGAAGTACCCATTATACATTTTAGAAGTAAAGCTTGTTATTACCTCTTGTAAATTATCTTTAAATTATGTTTAGACAATGGGATGCAATTCTCAGCAAGCAAGCAGTTCTCAGCATAACACCGTTCCCTTCAGTGGAGATGTTTATGCGCCACAAACTAATAAAAATGAAAAGCTCCGCTGTCTGTATAAACCCCCGTTCCGCCATCATGTCGCTAAATGTTTTAAAAACATCTGTATACTTGTGTGTAGAGACAAGCAGCTGAGAAATCTGGTTCTTAGACCAAATATCTGTCAGAGCCTGCATCTCACTCCTCACTCCAAGTCCAAGAGACATTTTTTTAAACTTTTCTCCTCGGTTTTCTCCAGTAAAAGTATTTCTTGGATCCGCTTTGTTGACTTTGTTGTTATTTTCTACCCAAAATGGAGGCTGAAGAACCAGGAGTTCTTCAGCTGAATCGGGATGTTGTATTTATTTATTTACCCACAGATTCCTACCGTGGACGTGCTGCCAGGAAACACACATCAAGTTTTCAACAGGGATAACTTTTTCAGGTGAGTGGGAACTTCGCCTGTCTGCATCTCACCCATACAGTGAATTAATGTCTTTTCATGTATTTACATTGAGTTATAATGTAATCATGCTGTGCGAAAAATTTGCCTGTTCACGTTTGATGTGAAGGCATCTTTACAGTACACACCACTTTCTCTTCTCACTGTGTGTTGCTGTGGTTACATAAACACTGAGGGGCATGTCCGCCCTTTAGTTCGCTGGATACGCCGTTTGCATTCACATGGCAAGTGAAGCGCACCAGACTGCATTTGCAAGCAAACTGAGACCCCCCCCCTTTTCAGGGGGACCAGAGTTTGCTTGTTTGGTGCTGCACCAGAGTTCCAGACGCATTCAGACGGCACCAAACGAACCAAACTATCCACGGAATACACACTTTGGTCCTTTAGTCCAGACCAAACAGTGGCTGTGCGAATGCACCCTTAGAGTCAGGCTGGGGCAGGGGGGCTGTGTGCTGGGAGGGGGGGGGTGTTGGGTCTGTGAGGGGAAAAATAGCAAGGGATGTACGAGGGGAGGTGGAGGGAGGGCAGTAGACAGTGGGACAAGATGAAGGTGGGGGCAGCAGCGGTTTGTGGGCAGGCGGAGAAGAGGGCGGTTGGTCAAACCTGTTAAAGAACAGGTTCAAGTTGTTCACCCACTCCCTACCCCCCGCAGCATTGGAGGAGGTATTCTGGTGCCCAGAGATGGTTTTGAGGCCTCTCCAGACACTGCTGACATCACTCTGCTGTAGCTTGTCCTCCATCCTCTTCCTGTAGATGTCCTTCCCCTCTCTGATCTTCCTCCTTAGCTCCCTCTGTACGGACTTCAGCTCCTCCTTGTTTCCCAACTTGAAGATCCTTTTCTTCTCCTTCAGCAGTGTCTTTATCTCAGCGTTGATCCAGGGTTTGTTGTTTATGAAACACCATATGGTCTTAGTGGGTACGGTGTTCTCCACACAGAAGTTGATGCAGTCTGTGATGGTGTGTGTGAGGCCATTGATGTCCTCACCATGTGGATCACAGAGCTGCTCCCACGCAGTGGATTCAAAACAGTCCTTCAGAGCGTCCTCCGCCTCCTCGGACCACATCTTCACTGTGCGGGTAACAGGAGGTTGTCTGTCTACCAGGGGTTTGTACACAGGCAGGAGGTGAACCAGATTGTGATCAGATCTTCCAAAGTGGGGGAAGGGGTGATGGGGTGTATGCCTCTTTGGTATTTGCATAAAATAAGTCCAGTGTTTTATTGTCTCTGGTGTGGCACGTGACATACTGGATGAAAGTGGGCAGAATGGAAGACAGGGAAGCATGGTTAAAATCACCAGAGATGAGCTGGAGAGCAGTGGGGTGTTGCGTCTGTAGTCTGCTGGTGACTGTGTGGATGACATAACATGCTGCCTCAGCAGTCGTGGAGGGGGGTACATAAATAACAATCACAATGACATGTGAGAACTCTCTGGGTAGGTATGCCGGTTGCATGCTGACGCCTAGCAACTCAATGTCCTTGCTACAGTGTTGTTCTTTAATTGTGATGTGCCCAGAATTACACCATCTGTTATTCACAAACATTATCAGCCCCCGCCTCTGCTCTTCCTGCTATCTGGTGTCCAGTCTGTCCGTATTAAGTGGAAACCCTCCAGTCCGATGTTAGTATCTGTTGTTAGCTCTGTTAACCCCGTTTCAGTGAATAGCATGATGCTAACCTCTCTGAAGATGCTGTCAGACTGGGACATAGCCCCTAGTTCATCCATCTTATTAAGCAGCAATCTCACATTTCCCATAATAACGGATGGTAGGACGGACTTGTACCTTGTCTTCCTCGCGCATCACTTTGCTCCAGCTTGACATCCCCGTGGTTTTCGCCTTATTTCTCAAGGGATATCAGGTCTCTCAGTTAGCACCGTGGAGCAGCACAATGCTAACAATTGACTCCTACTGTAAACAGTGGCTCCTCCACTCACCAGGTCAGTAGTCATTGGCAATATGAGTAGAAAGATGACTAATGTCAACAACAGTGTGGCGATATTAGTGCCCTTGGCATCTGTAATAGATATAGGGTAACAAGATCAGAAAAGTTTTGCAAAGAAAAAACGGACAGTAAATAAAAATGAGAAAGAAACTCAGAACTGAGTCATTGCTGCAAAAGGCTGCTGACTCATGTGGCACCGGATGTAGCATGCAGATCAGTGACCCCAAGCGGCAATGGTTGCAGATCCACCCCCAGCACAGCCACCTCAGACAGGGGGACATATCTTCGACCGAGTCACTACCGGCCTCCATAGTGGAACCTGGCAGAACAAACGATGGGTGTGCTCCGGCCTCCGTAGTGGAACCCGGCAGAACAAACAGCGGGTGTGCACCGGCCTCAGAAACAGATGATGGATGCGCACCAACCTCAGGAACAGATGATGGCTCCTCCTCTTCTGGTGTGAAGGTGAACTTGTTGGACCGCAGAAACTCGTTGAGGAAGGCAGAAATGTCCTCCCTCAGATGGGGCTTCGCTGTGACAATCTGATGAGTGTGCCTCTACGCCGCATCTCTCCACGCTGTGTCCACCCACCCGTCCAAGCGCAGGCAAAGGGTGTAGCACTCTCCCACATCCCTGATGAGGTCTTGCAGCTCCCGATGGTGGGCAATGTCCTCGGGCATGGAGCTCAGGGAAGAAGAGAGAGGAAAGGCAGGTGAGGGTGATGGAGCGGCAGCAGATGTTACAACAGAGCCAGGTGGCGAGGACTCAGCAGTGGTGGGTGGCTGCCGCTGAGCCCCACTACTGGGAACAGGACAAGCCCTTTCATTCATGGGTGTAAAGAAACAAATAGGTACTTGCTCTGTATCCGACTCTGCTGCCACTGAAGAACCAGGCGAGTCCCTGTGGGTGGCTGTGGAGCTCGTCCAGTGGTGAGCTATGGGGGGTGGTGCTGGAGCTGACATGGTGTATCGAGAGCAGTGGCACCAATGCTTTCTTCACCTGTCCTTCCCCATTCCAGGCAGAGAGGTGGACCAATGAGGGCAGAAAATGGGTAGGTCCCGTACTCACGGAAAAACTCCCAGATGCGGAGTGCCCTCCAGCTCCTGGGCTGCCATTGTCGAGAGCTAACACTCATCCTCCAGATCACTGCAGCTGCAGGCCACGGAAACCAGGTCCTTCAGCTGGTTCATGGTTTCAAGCTCTCCCTGAGTTAGCAGGACCCACCCGGCCATAGCTGAACTAACTCCGCTGGATCCTTAACTGGCAACATCCTACTGTTACGGTGGGTCCCTCCAGGGGCAGAATTCAAGACCCAAACGCCGGACTTACAGTTTGTAAGATTTAATGAAAAAACACAAAATAATCCATGACTGGAAAACTGGAACAAAACTTACAGGACTTGGCAGGACATAGGCAGGATACAAAACCGAAGCATGTTGGTCACGCCGCATGACTTAAGGACGTAGCCTCGATCTACGGGGCAACGTCCCTTAAATAGGACAAAAATAATTAACAAAATAATAATCAGCCATAAATAATCAGGAACTTAATAAGGTATGAAAAAAGTTAGGTGAAAACGGAAGTAAACAAAAGTTGCTGTCAAAATAAAAAAAACAAACCAACATGATGACAGGAATAAACTACAAGATGTGACCATGATGAAAATAATCATACTACTAGACAGAAGATTACAAGAAATAAAGACAATTGTAATAAACAGAGAACCAAGACAAACTAAAGTTAAAGCATGGGCATGACCTCCAGATCATGCCCCAACTCTGGCATGCAGTCTCCTATCTCTTTCAGATTTCTCCTTCTGTATAAGATGTAGTCCACCTATGTCCACCTTCCTCCACTCTTGTAAGTCACCCTATGTTCCTCCCTCTTCTTGAAGTATGTGTTCACCACAGCCATTTCCATCCTTTTAGCAAAATCCACAACCATCTGTCCTTCCACATTTCTCTCCTTAAGACCACACCTACTCGGGACCTCATCATTACCTCTGTTCCCTTCACCTACATGTTCATTAAAGTCTGCTCCAATCACCACTGTCTCCCCCCTGGGAACACTCTCTACCACTTCGTCAAACTTACTCCAGAATTCCTCTTCCTCTTCTAACTGACATCCAACTTGTGGGGCATATGCACTGACAACATTCAACATCATACTGTACCTTTGACTTCTAGCTTCAAACTCAGGATTCTGTCTGACTCCCGCTTTACCTCCTGAACACTCTTCACATATTCTTCCTTCAAGATTACCCCTGCTCAATTTCTTTTCCTATCTACACCATGGTAGAAAAGTTTAAATCCACCTCCAATGCTCCTAGCTTTGCTTCCCTTTCATCTGGTTTCTTGAACACACAGTACATCTATCTTTCTTCTCTCCATCATATCAGCCAACTTTCTGCCTTTATCAGTCATAGTCCCTGTGCTGACCTGTCAGATATTGGGTGGGGTTATGTTCCCTCTAGTGGTGGTTTGCGTTACTGCACCTTTAATTGTAGCTACTTCCTGTTTCCTGCATAAACCCTTTTTCTTTGTTCAATCTGCCATGATGAAAGCAATGTGAAAATGTGCTCGCCAGAAATTTGGTTGTACTAACCTAGGAGTGGAACCAACAGTAAGTTAATGTTGAAAATTGTTGTAATACTTGTTTAAGATGACCATAGTTTGGAATATGATGTTAAAAACGCTAAATTTAAGCTATAAAAAGATCGCGATTAAAAGGTGTTAATGGCTAATCGTTTGCAATGGTACTTAGCTAACTGCTGAGTCATTTAGCCCTTTGTTAGCCCAAGTTATATTGTGTTGTAATGGTGCTTCGTGTGAAAGCTAGTTAGCTATTCATTTGGCTATGCTTACCTGCTTACTTAGCTGTGTAGCTGTCCTCTGTAAAATAAAAATGTGTTAGTATAATTTCGTAATACTTACCTGATTTAACTTACCTTAACTTTGTAACCTGTGGAAACTGTGAAATACTTACCTTAGTTTGAATCTGTAGAGCAAATTACTTACCTGAGTTAAGTGCCTGTAATAAGAAAAACTGTTTATATCCAGAGTGTTGTATTATTATTTCTTATGTAACATTATGTATATTTCATTGTGTTTCAGTTTTAAAAAAACAAACAAGACAAAAACTGATTTCAGTAAATCAGTCAACCTGGAATCAGCCTGCTGTCTTTATTGTTCGCCATCTGTCTACAATACCCAGCTGTATTACCAGGACAGAATAGTAAAATGTTGACCACGCAGCGGGGATAGGCAGCTGAAATACGGTGAACAGCACACAGAAGCAAGCCAAGATGAGCCACGCTGGTGAGGAGGACCGTCCGTCTCAGTTGGAGACAAGGTCTCAAGCCTCAAATTCACACAAGTCCTCCAGGGCATCAACCCGGTCATCTGCCAGCATCGTTGTAGCAAGAGCCAGAGCTAAGGCTGAAGCAGCTAAAGTCAAAGCATCCTTTGCAGAAAAGGAGGCAGCCATGATGAAACAAAGGGCTTCAGTAGAGGCTGCCATGATTAAAGAAAGGGCTTCAATAGACGCAAATCTTCACGTGCTACAACAAGAGAAAGAAGCAACTGCAGCATCAAGAGAGGCAGCTATATTGGAAGAAGCTGCAGCAGCAGAGCTCGATCCAAGACACAGCGACTCTCTTGGTGAGCTACAGAATCTAGCCCTTGATGATCCAGTGAGACGCACACGACGCTACGTGGAAACACAGCCATTCGATGCACATGCACCACAGTTGCAACCAGGCCCAACTCCACAGCAACAAATTGATCATCAAGCACCGGTGAATTCACACCTCTTTAGCATTAAAGAACAAGATTCACTGTATGAGTCTTTCGTGGACAGAAATGAACACAAGCCCATGATGGTTGGACACAACGTTCCTCATTCTGCCCCAAGGCCATTTGTTCCAAAGCAGGAACATTCACCTGTTCTCCCTGACATTAAAAGGAAAGACACTGCAGCTAACCCTCCAGCCTCTCATCCCAACCAGGGAAACAAATCCTCACCTCCATCAACACAAACCCATGTCTTGGCCCAGTATCTCATGAGAAAAGAGATGGTGAGCTCAGGACTCCTTACCTTTGACGACTGCCCAGAAAACTACTGGGTGTGGAAGGCCTCCTTCCTAGCAGCCACAAAGGAGCTTAACCTCTCGGAGCAAGAAGAGCTCAACCTACTGATCAAATGGTTGGGGCCCAAGTCGTCAGCTCAAGCCATGAGGATCAGGTCTGTGCATGTAAACAATCCTAGACTAGGTGTGTGGACGGTATGGGAGCGCTTGGAGGAAACTTATGGAAGCCCAGAGGTGATTGAAAGTGCCCTAATGAAAAAATTGGACGCCTTCCCAGTCATCTCTAACAAAGAAACACACAAGCTCAGAGAGTTAGGAGACTTGTTAAAAGAGCTACAAGCTGCTAAGTCAGAGGGATTCTTACCTGGGCTCATGTATCTTGATACAGCTCGAGGGGTAAATCCAATTGTGGAGAAGCTTCCATTCTCACTTCGTGAACGCTGGATGACACAGGGATCCAGGTACAAGGAAGTTTATCATGTGCCTTTCCCACCATTCAGCTACTTTGGGGTCATTGCGAGTCTTAGCTTGAGAACATACAAATTCCACAGTTTCGCATTCAACCTTTCCTCTACTCCCAATCAGTCAAAAGGTGAGAAAGACCAAAAACACATCTACAAATCCGCTGTAACAGTGAGGAAAACTGATGTCACAGCCGCAGGTGGTGCATCTCGGGACAGCACATCTGTGAAGAAAACTGAACCGGACAAAGAATGTCCAATCCACAACAAACCACATCCGCTCACAAAATGCCATGGGTTCCGAGGAAAGCACCTGGATGAGAGGAAAGCGTACTTAAAGGAGAACTCGATCTGCTTTAGATGTTGTGCCAGCACCAAGCACATTGCCAAAGACTGTAAGACCGCACTCAAATGCAGAGAGTGTGAGAGTGACAAGCACACTTCAGCGATGCATCCTGGTCCAGCACCATGGTCGCCTCATGGGTAGGCTGGGCACTCACCTGGGAATGACCAGAGCGGGGAGCAAGGAGGGGAGCAAAGCGGGGAGAGTGAAGTTGCAGCAACTCCTGTTGTCACTTCTAAGTGCACAGAGATATGTGGCGATGCACCCCAGCCTAGATCCTGTTCTAAAATCTGCTTGGTCAAGGTTTCCCATGCTGATAATCCAAGCAAGTCTCACATAGTATATGCTGTACTCGATGACCAAAGCAATAGGTCTTTAGTGAAATCTGAGTTCTTCAGTCTGTTGGGTATTAACAGCAGGGCATCCCCCTACACGCTAAAAACATGCTCAGGCAGAGTGGAGACTGCAGGAAGGAAAGCAACCAACATCATTGTGGAATCTCTCGATGGGAAGACCAAGGTCACACTGCCCACATTGCTGGAGTGTGAATACTTACCTGGTGACCGGTCAGAGATCCCGACCCCTGAGTGCGCACAATATTTCCCTCACCTCAGACCAGTGGCTGACAAAATCCCTGCACTTGACAACAGTGCACCCATTCTTCTGCTACTAGGCCGAGATGTTTTGAGCTTGCACAAGGTGCGAGAGCAGCGGAACGGACCACACGACTCGCCATACGCTCAGCGCCTTGATCTCGGCTGGGTCATAATGGGAGAGCTGTGTCTGGGTGGCGCTCACAAGACTCAGGAAGTCAATGCTTATAAGACCCATGTCCTCCAAAATGGACGACCTTCCTTCTTTAAGCCCTGCACTAACAGCATTCACATCAAGGAAAGACCCAGTGAACCGATTCAGTGCAGCCTTCAGTTCCCAACTCGCAGTGAGGAAGCCATTCCAGAGACATGTAGGGATGGTCTTGGTGAAAGTGTGTTCCAGACAACACCAGCCAACAACAAACCAGCCATGTCAGTAGATGACAGTGAGTTTCTGAGAATAATGAAAGACGAGGTGTATATGGACAATGAAAACCACTGGGTGGCGCCACTACCCTTTCATACTCCTCGTAAGCGTCTTCCGTGCAACAGAGAGCAGGCTGCTCAAAGACTCCAATCCCTCCAACGCTCATTCGGGAAGAAACCTGACATGAAACAGCACTTCTTTGATTTTATGCAAAAGGTCATTGACAACCAACAAGCCGAGCCAGCTCCTCCACTACAGCTCGGGCAGGAGTGCTGGTATCTGCCGACATTTGGCGTACACCACCCCCAGAAGCCGGGAAAAATAAGAGTTGTATTTGACTCCAGCGCGGAGTACAAGGGAACATCATTGAATGATGTGCTTCTCAGTGGACCCAACCTGAACAACACACTAATAGGAGTCCTATTACGGTTCAGAAGAGAACAAATTGCTGCTACCGCCGACATAGAGCAAATGTTCTATGGGTTCAAGGTCAGAGAGGACCACCGCCACTTCCTCAGGTTTCTCTGGCACAAAGACAATGATCCAGACAAGGACATCATTGACTACTGGATGACTGTGCATGTATTCGGCAACAGCCCGTCTCCAGCAGTAGCGACTTATGGGCTGAGGAGAGCTGCAGAGCAAGGAGAAGCTGAGCATGGTAGTGATGCAAAGGAGTTCATCTTCAGGAACTTTTACGTCGACGATGGGCTCACGTCATTGGCCAAGGAGCATGAGGTGATCGATCTCCTGCAGCGAACCAAGGCTCTGCTAGCTGAGAGCAACTTAAAACTCCACAAGATCGCCTCAAACAGTCCGAGGGTCATGGAGGCTTTCCCAGTGGAGGAACGAGCAAGTGACCTGAAAGATCTCGATCTGGGAGCAGACCCATTGCCCCTTCAAAGGAGCTTAGGCCTGAACTGGGTGCTCCAGACTGACAGCTTCACATTCCGAGTCTCAAGAGACATTAAGCCATTTAGTCGGAGAGGCATGCTGTCCACCATAAACAGTCTTTACGATCCCCTTGGATTCGCTTCTCCCATCACTGTCCAGGGAAAGGCATTGGTGAGAGACATCTCCTCTGAACAGTATGAGTGGGACACGCCTCTCCCACCAGAGAAAGAGGCACACTGGAGAACATGGATCAACTCCTTAACAGACCTGGAGCAGCTTTGCATTAGCAGATCATACCTACCTACCTCCTTGTCATGCTGTAACAGGATAGAACTCTGTGTTTTCGCAGATGCTTCAACTCTAGCGATAGCTGCCATAGCTTACCTGCGTGCCTTAGATTCTGAAGGAAGATGGCACGTAGGATTTGTTATGGGTAAATCAAAACTTGCACCTTACCCCATGCACACCATTCCACGCCTGGAGTTGTGTGCAGCTGTCTTGGCCGTTGAGCTGGTAGAAGTGATCCAGTCTGAGATAGACATAGAGCTACAGGCAGTCAAGTTCTTCACTGACAGCCGCATTGTGCTGGGCTACATTCACAACAGTTCACGAAGGTTCTACACCTACGTAGCTAACCGAGTAGCTCGCATTCGTGGATCTACTGAACCAGAACAGTGGCAGTACATCTTGACAGACCAGAACCCTGCAGACCAAGGAACCAGACCACTTTCAGCAGCTCAACTTTCATCTTCCAGCTGGTTGCTCGGTCCCCAGTTTCTCAGGCAGTCAGCCACGGATAAGGTTGAGGAGGCTGAAACGTTTGAGCTTATTGATGCAGACACAGACAAAGAAGTTAGGCCACAAGCCACCTGTCTACTTACCAAAGTTACAGAACAGCCTCTTGGCTCAGAAAGATTTGAACGCTTCTCTTCTTGGAAGAGCCTAGTAAGAGGTATGGCACTTCTTGTTCATGTAGCCAAGTCTTTCTCTGGAGAGAATAGTGATGGTTGCAAGGGATGGCATCAATGCAGCCAGCTTCTCGCCACAGAGCAGTCCCAAGCAAAGACGAAAATCTTCAAGGCTGTACAGGAGGATGTTTATGAAGAGGAGCTGAAATGCTTAATTCAGGGTTCAACAGTGCACTGTCAAAGCTCCCTTGCAAAGCTTGACCCCTTCATCGATGAGAATGGATTGATCAGAGTCGGAGGTCGGATACGCAGGGCAGACTTGGGAGACCAAGAGAAACACCCACTCATCCTACCAGCCGGCCATCATGTGACCACTCTCCTGGTCCGACACTACCATGACAAAGTAGCCCACCAGGGTCGGCACTTCACAGAGGGTGCACTGCGTACCGCTGGTGTTTGGATAGTAGGAGGTAGGAAGCTCATCTCCAGCATCATTTTCAAATGTGTTACTTGTAGGAAGTTGAGAGGACGGAGAGAAGTGCAGAAGATGTCAGATCTGCCGGCAGATAGGCTGGCAACGGATCCCCCCTTTACTCACGTAGGGCTCGACGTCTTTGGCCCATGGACTGTCACCACTCGGCGGACACGAGGTGGTGCCGCTGAGAGCAAAAGGTGGGCAGTCATCTTTAATTGCTTGAGCACCAGAGCGGTGCACCTTGAGGTTATTGAATCCATGTCGACCTCAAGCTTCATCAACGCCATGAGGCGTTTCCTATCCATCCGTGGACCTGTCAAGCATTTAAGGTCGGATAGAGGCACTAATTTCATTGGTGCATGCCGTGAGCTTCAAATCAACACTGACGATCCTGAGATCAAGAACTATCTGCAAGAGCAGGGATGTACATGGACCTTCAATGCTCCCCATTCTTCACACATGGGTGGAGCCTGGGAGAGGTTAATTGGAGTGGCAAGACGCATACTGGATGGACTGCTTGCGAAGGATGGTGCTACCCGACTGTCTCATGAAGTCCTTACAACCTTGATAGCTGAGGTTATGGCTATCATGAATGCACGCCCGCTAGTCCCAGTCTCCAACGATGCAGAGGTACCTGAAATCCTCTCACCTGCCACTCTGCTCACCCAGAAGGCGAGTGTCAGTCCTGCACCCCTGGGAGACTTCGACCTGGATCACCTCAGCCAGGTCCAGTGGCGCCAGGTCCAGAGCTTGGCGGACTCCTTCTGGAAGAGGTGGCGGTCAGAGTACCTGGCCACACTTCAACCACGGAGGAAGTGGACCTCCGAGAAGTCCAGTCTCCAGGAAGGTGACATTGTTTTGATAAAGGACAATCAAGCAAAGCGCAACATGTGGCCTCTAGGGCGAATAGTTAAGGCCATTCCTAGTTCAGACAACAAGGTCCGTAAGGTCACAGTTAAGACCTCTAGCCAAGGGGTAGTTAAAGAGTACCTTAGACCCATCTCTGATGCTGTGCTATTGATGTCACTAGAGAAGAGTAAATAGTGGTATACATGTATACCAAGCGGGGAGTGTGCTGACCTGTCAGATATTGGGTGGGGTTATGTTCCCTCTAGTGGTGGTTTGCGTTACTGCACCTTTAATTGTAGCTACTTCCTGTTTCCTGCATAAACCCTTTTTCTTTGTTCAATCTGCCATGATGAAAGCAATGTGAAAATGTGCTCGCCAGAAATTTGGTTGTACTAACCTAGGAGTGGAACCAACAGTAAGTTAATGCTGAAAATTGTTGTAATACTTGTTTAAGATGACCATAGTTTGGAATATGATGTTAAAAACGCTAAATTTAAGCTATGAAAAGATTGCGATTAAAAGGTGTTAATGGCTAATCGTTTGCAATGGTACTTAGCTAACTGCTGAGTCATTTAGCCCTTTGTTAGCCCAAGTTATATTGTGTTGTAATGGTGCTTCGTGTGAAAGCTAGTTAGCTAGTCATTTGGCTATGCTTACCTGCTTACTTAGCTGTGTAGCTGTCCTCTGTAAAATAAAAATGTGTTAGTATAATTTCGTAATACTTACCTGATTTAACTTACCTTAACTTTGTAACCTGTGGAAACTGTGAAATACTTACCTTAGTTTGAATCTGTAGAGCAAATTACTTACCTGAGTTAAGTGCCTGTAATAAGAAAAACTGTTTATATACAGAGTGTTGTATTATTATTTCTTATGTAACATTATGTATATTTCATTGTGTTTCAGTTTTAAAAAAACAAACAAGACAAAAACTGATTTCAGTAAATCAGTCAACCTGGAATCAGCCTGCTGTCTTTATTGTTCGCTATCTGTCTACAATACCCAGCTGTATTACCAGGACAGAATAGTCCCTACATTTAATGTCCCTGCTCTCACCTCCACACTTCTACCTTTCCTTTTCTCTCTCTCCCTCCTAACACACCTTCCCCCTCTCCTCCTCCTCGATCTTCGACTAACAGTAGCCCAATTTCCACTGGCACCCTGTCGGTTAACAGCACCAGTGCTGGTCGTTGTTAACCCGGGCCTCGACAGATCCGGTATGATAGTCTCATTCGTCATGATCCACATGTTTGATTTGGCAAAGGTTTTACGTCGGATATCCTTCCTGACACAACCCTCCCCATTTACCCGGGCTTGGGACCGGCACTAGGAATACAATGGGTTGTGCACCCCCTGTGGCTGGGTTAGTTTTAGCCTGAATTAATGCCTACAATTGTTAACATATGCTTCAATTATTTTTACTACATTTTTTTATTTTGTATACTTTATTAATCCCAGAGGGAAATTCAGGGCATCCACTTGGATGGATGAGGCAGCCAAGGTGCGACACCAATCCCTTCACCATTCACACACACATTCACACCTAGGGCCACTTTAGAGTCTCCAATTAACCTCACCTAACCTAAATTTATGAGTTTCTGAAACCAAAGGCTATCACAAAGCAGCTGAACAAGACAACAGTTGTCAGGGACATTGAACAACACTAGGGTTCTTTAATCTGTGGCTCTTTCATAACTAGTGGCTACCAATTTGACAAAAACCTTTAAAAAAGCAAATCTATGAGGAGAAAAAAACTATTAAAAAAGCTATTAAATCCATTCACTGCTGCCACCATTGGCAACAAACTAAACAACAGATTTTTTAAAATCTATGTTTATGTATATATATCCTTTCTTGGCTTGACAGCTGTCATATCTGTACTTCTTCCAAGTCACCGCTCTACAAATCACTGGTTATAAGTCACTGCTCTAGTGGACAAGAAATCAAGTGAGTGGAATGAAAGCAGGAATGCATGTGCACTGATTAAGTGATGTTGTTTAACCCTGCAGAAGAAGTCCTTCTGGTCTGAATGCTGCAAGAGGCTGGAAGTGGGTCAGGGAAGGTCAGAAAGGACAGCAAGATCATCTTATGTGAGTTTGGACAGTTTTGAAGACCACTGCAAGGGGCACTGAGTCAGTTCATTAATATTCAAGCATTTGACCCACTGACAAGAGCGATGTCACAGAGGTTAAGACAGCCGTGCCTCTCTGCATTGTACCACACCGAAAAGCCAGGGGGGTCCCCTGGCCCTCCACCCCCATCTGCACGGTTGTCATGGTGAGCAAATAAGTTCAGCAGCACTATGTCACACTCATGTGGGCACATTTTTCTTTCTTCCTCTCTTTCTTTTCTTTTTCTGACTTTCTGTGCAGTTTCACTGAGGAGGCTACAAAAAAGGGCTTTCTGTATACTGACAATGCCTGGTGTGTCATGGCCGTACATACAGTGCAAAGAAGGGTAGGCACCTAAAATCCAAGGCTTTCTTTTTCCAAAAGAAACAGTAGTTCCCTGTTGTTATGGGATCTAAAAGTATTTCAGCTGTATTTTATCCATTTGCAGACCTGCTGAACTGAGCTGGTGTCACTAGCTTGAATCATTATGTCCTTATGCTACATTAATTTATATACATTCATTCATATGAGGCACAAAAGTATATAACAGAGTTGGGTAGTAAGTAGTTACATTTATTAAAGTAAATAAACTGAAGTAACTTTTACACAAAATTGTGCTTGAGTAGTTTTATTGTTGGATAATTTTTTAAATTTTTTTGTTGAGTATATTTATGAAGAGAAAAGTGAAATTTATTCAAATGCATTTGGTCAAACTCTTTGGGCCATAGCAATAATCTGAAGCTTCAGTTTGTTGCACATTTTTCACCTTCCGCCAGTAGTTTTGGTCATTTCTGGTGGCCCATTGCCCATTTCACACTTTGTGTCCTTGTCCAAATAAAAAATGACTACGCACACTTTGTTCTCCTAGTAATGCTCTCTTTTAAAATGCAAGTGGCTGAGTGCAAAGTTGGTGTTTTGATCATTTATGGCAGTGCAATAATACTGCACTTTTACCAACAACATCCACATCCAAAGTCAGTGGTGCATTTTCAATCACTATTCCAACATCATAGTTTAAAAACATGCAGATGCCAGAAAACAAGAACATACTTGCTGCTACTGCACTTTTGACTAGATCGTGGTTATACGGCCCTTCAAGTTACTTTTGATTTCAATATTTTGAAAACTAGTGCTTGTTTATACTGTAAATTATTTGTTCTGACCAGAAATATCACTTTTGGAATTTGCAAGTCCATCCATCCATCCATTCATCTACAGTACCTTCCACCATTTGTCCAGACGTCTGGGTCGTGAGGCAGCAGTCTAAGCAAAGAAGCCCACACTGCCACATAACACTATGATCCCCATGATCCCTCTTGCAGTTGGTGACTCCATTGGAAGGCTCACTCGGACTAAGCCCAACTAGACCTTATGGACAGAATCATGGTCGCCAGGCACATGCCCTTGAGCCCGGGTAACACCAAAGCAATTAGGGTACACTGGATTCTTGTTTGAACTTCTTCATGTTGATCTGTTTTTTGAGGTGGTTCTGTTGAACCACAGTTCAGGAACATTCTGATTTTCATTGGTTGATTTTCATGGAATTTTTATTTGTTGCCACTTTGTCAGATTCGGGTTGTTTCTGTGGCCATTGTGGGTTTTTCTTTCATTGGCAGAGGGGTACCAACAATTTTGTCCACGTGTGTATGTGCTTTCAGAAAAATCACTCCTCCTCCTCCTAGGCAATTTCCCTATTCCCCAACAAACTCATGCACAATGACCATCAAGTGGGTCTGCATCAAGCTCATGGTCAAAGTCAGGAGATCTGAGCACTTATATGATTTTATGAAAAATGTTACTCCTCTAGGTAATTGCCCTAATTCTCAACATCTTATAATGATCCTCAGATGGATCTGCCTCTAAGGCTGTGCTCAAGGTTAAAGTTAGTGTCAGAGGTCAGGAGATCTCGGCATTTATGATTTCATGAAAATCATTACTCCTCCTATGCAATAGCCCCAACATTTTGCAAACTGCTGCAGAATTATCCTCGGATGGGTCTGTCTCTAAGGCTGTGCTCAAGGTCAACGGTCAGGAGATCTGAACATGTTGGGGTGATTTCATCATACCCAAATGAGCTACTCTGCTATTGACAGTTTGGTTGTTTGTACATGTATACAGGTGGATGTATGATCTAATTAGGGTTCCAAGCAGCTATGCTGGGGGAAACCTATTGTTTTTGTTCTGATTCTTCTTATTATTTTTCTCTGCTAAAAGTGCAGGGGTTAAGATACTCCTCTGTCGTGCAGGAGCTCTGGGTTCAAATCCTTCTGGTAATGTGTCATTCCTCTAAAGTGCAACATATCTCTTTTGAGCATTTGAAAACAATATAGAATGCACATTAAGTTTTAAATGCTGTATTACTGCTGCTGGGAAGCCTTTCAATTGAACATTTATCATTTGAGAAAGAGTGAAAGCTAAAGCAGTTGTGTGGTGTTGTGGTGAGTGTGGCATATTGATGTACCACCATGCATGTTATGGACGTGGTGACGCAGGCACAGATGACATCACCATGCCGTGACTATATTAAGAATGGGCGCTTGACGTCACCCGACGGAAAACCTGCAAGGAATTGTGGGAAAACAGTTCAGCCTGTCTGTGCTTAGTAGTGAGCAATGAATGCAGTTAGGCTGCGTGTCCGCCAAATGCATTTTTTTTCTGCTGTGGGCGACTCTTTTCTATTCATTTTCTATGTAGTCCAGCATTTAATGCACTCGGTGCCCTCAGCGCAAAAACACTCAGCAGTCAGCGCTGTGCTCATGGCGTTGAAAGCTGAAAAAAGTTCAACTTTCAAAGCGCTGCAGCGCTCATCAGCTGCACACCTCTCTCGCCAACCGATCACAATTGGCTTAAAAGTACATGATCAATATTTAACAACCAAAGCTTGGAGGGACATGTATTTTATTACCAGTTTGATATAATTTAGGCTGCGTGTCCACCAAATGCGTTTTTTCTGCCCTGGGTGACTATTTTCCATTCATTCCATTCACCAAACGCGTTTTTTCCCTTTTGGTGGACCAAACGCGTTTTTTCCGCTCTGGGCTACTATTTTCCATTCATTCTCTATGTAGTCCAGCGTTTACAGCTCTGAGCGGCCTCGGCGCTGAAACGCCCTCGGCACTTGAAATGCCCTCAGTGCAGAAACGCCCTCAGCGCAGAAATGCTCTCGGCAGTGGCCATCTTTTCTCGCGGCGCTCAGGGCGATCAGAGCTGAAAAAGTTAAACTTTTCAGAGACTGTAGCTGAGCTCATCAATGTCAGACCTTAAGCAGCCAATCAGAACTGCTGCATGGGTGGGACATAGGACTCCGGTACTAGTCTGTACTCAGACTCCTGCTTTCCGTGTCATCATATTTTACATCCAGAGCTGCTAGAAAACATTTCCTGTCCATTGTTATTTAGAGACTGCTATTAAAAAATCAGTAGAAAGTCTGACAATAGGAAAAGCGGAAGTGCTGAGCTGAGAGTGGCAAGCTGTTGCTGGGATACAGGGCACAGATTTTTTTTTCCTCATAGCGCTGCACACAAACCCTGGAAAAAAAAAAAAGCTCAGGGCGGTCAGGTGACAAAAAACACGCTTGGTGGACATGCGGCTAATTCCAGTGAGTGGAGACGTAACTCCCGACTGATTGAATGGGAGTTTTCAATCTCCGTTTTTGTGCACTTCCTACAAATTAAATATCATTTTGAAGGTCTTTCAATACAGAATATGGAAATAATGTTACATCAGTTTTGAAAATGTCCTCAAAGTATCTCATTTTGCCAGCACGGGTCACAAATCTGAAATCCCCGGCACACTTTGAGTGACAGGTCAAGTGGCTGCCAGGATACCAGGCAGAGTGTTTTTTAATAAGCACATGAAAAGTGCTCAGGAAAACGGATTGAGAGCATTTTTTACTTTACCTGTGGACACACAGCCTTATTAAAATGACACGGAATATGTTATTCAAACATAGGACATGTAAATATACATACAGTATAAAACGTCACAAAAATCCAGGATGACACAAAGTAAAAAACACTTATTTCCAATGTGGTCCTTTCAGTCACGTTATTCCTCCGAATACAACTCAACATTAGAATGGGGAAGGTTTGCTGCGTTATCAAATGCAACAACGGCTCTCAAGACTGGTGTGGAAAAAGACTGATAAACAGCATGTGCTTTTTTTAACTTCCTGACTTGAAAGAAATGTGGAGAATGGGTCTCTGAGCTAAAAAAAAAAAAGAGGCGTGGTATGGAATGGATTGCAGCGGTCCGACAACATTCCTGCACACATGGTCGTGTGTTCACGGCATTTTCACCAAGCTAAGTTGTGATTTTAAAAAAATATTTAGCAGTGCAGAAAGACGTCCCCTCTCCAGAGCAGCTGTCTTGCGCGCCGTGCGCTTTGGCACCACCTCAGCCAGGCTCTGTCATCTCTCAATGTGTAAAACCGCACAGGGCAAAATCAAATAAGTTCCCCACATCATCTTTGCTATTCCCTATTTCTCTTGCTAATCTGGAGCAGATTTTTTTTTAAATGGGAGCTTTTCAGTGTTGCTGATTTTCTTTGGGTTTTTTTCTTGACATTGTGATTACTTCCAGGGACAAGAGTTGCAAATTAGCTAATAGCTATACACTCTATGTGCAACACATCAGATTGATTGTCTTTGATTAATTGTCTATGTTTATTGCACTGTCCCTGTCAAATAAACTAATCTACTACTACTATCTATTGGACCATTCTGGTCTGGCCCGTCACCAAGGACCAAATTGCCTTGGGAAACCCAATCAGGGGCATTTTGCCCCAACAACATAGCTCCTGGAATCATTAAGGCATGCAAACCCCTCCACTACAATAAGGTGGTGATCCAAGGAGGAGGAATTTGCAAGAATATTCAAAATTGAAGTCACTCTTTTTCTCTTCTGGCTCATTAAAAATTTAATTTATCATTGTTTACTAGGGGTGTAACAGTATATGTATTTGTATTTGAATTTTTCGGTATGGCACCTTCAGTACAGTACAGTGGCATACCAAGGTTCCACACTGACCATGTTGAGTGACGGACAGGAAGTGTAACTGCCTCATGCTATTAGCTGTACATGTAAACAAACAGTGCAGCCCAGCCTCTGACTAGTGAGCGTCATGGCTAGCTGTAATGCTATGGAGAAGCTAGAGCTTGAAGACCCTCTTCACAAGTCTTCTGTCTGGGAACACTTCGACTTTCCGGTGAAATATGTGAACAGACAAAGGCAAGTGAATAAGACGAAAACAGCACTGGATATGCTTTTGGCAGTATGTCAAACTTGTTAACTCATTTGAAACGGCACCACACAAACGTGACTATCAGTGCAGCACAAAAAAAAAACTAGCATGGTGCAAGCACAGCTTCCAGCGGCGTTTAGAAAGCCATTCCAGGGCTTTTCAGATCGAGCCAAAGCAATAACAAAAGCCATTGGTGTTTTTATAGCAGCAGATCTAAGGCCATATTCAGTTGTTAAGAACACCGGGTTTAAATACAAGCTGAAGGTGTCATGGCATGCGGTGAGGAAGCACAAACACACACACGCGCGCACACACACACACGCACACACACATCATTAATCATCTTCCATCTGCTTCAGCTGTGTAGCCACTGGACTCCACCCTACTTAACAGGAGAGCTGGCATCACTTCTCTGTACGATTGTCTCGACGCTGCAACCTACATTGCCATGAGACCTTCTGCTTTTCAAGGATTCAGCTCCTGCTCATCATTGTGTGTTTGTGCTCCAGCTCACTCGCGACTCTGCCCTAGCCCTGACCACCCTGCCATCACGGAACCAAGTAAATCTGAAAGTTTACCTGCCCATTGTGTGGCCCCCAGTTTCCACTGCCACGTCTCTCCAGCTCAGTCATTGCACTCTGCCTGCTTGCCTCTGGAAGACCAGCATCTCAGAACACGTAATTATTCCCCTTCACTGCAGCCTTGACAAACAGAATTACGTTGCCAGAGATTAACTTGACATTAATATCCCCTTTCTCCTCTCCCCTCTACAGGGCTCCTGTCCCGGCACTACAACCACTACCTATCTATAAATGCATGAAATCTCGGTGTGTGTGTGTGTGTGTGTGTGTGTGTGTGTGTGTGTGTGTGTGTGTGTGTGTCTGTCTGTCTGTCTGTCTGTCTGTTCCAAACATATCTCTTGAACCGTTCGTCAAACTGGCCTAAGATTTTTTTATGTGCTTTGCTGAGGTTACGAGGGTGTGCATCCCCGAGTATGGAGTCGCTCAGTCAAAATATGTAATTTTTACCAATAAAAGTTTAGCCATCACTTTGTCACCACTCTGTCTCTTCATGCCCTGGCTTCAGGAAGTGTGAGTAGGGTTTCGGATTGACTCTGCTGATTGGATAATGAGCGGCATCACAACCATACTGATTGGATAATAAACGGCATCACAACCATGCTGACAGAATAATACGCTTCACCACTCAGTCACCACAGTGTCACTGAACAAAACAAGGAAGTGAAGAATGACAAATTTGACTAGAAAAAGATAATACTGAAGATTTAATGCTTAAAAAAAATTATACCATAAAGTTGCCGTGATTGCATAGGTCTAAAGGATAATTCGACATATGCGTAGAACAGGAGGCATGCAAGCAGACTGGGCAGTGTCAGCAGGGACCCATGTCTGGCAAAGAATGGTGTATCCAACACAGAACATGCTGGGAGAAGCAGCAGCCCGACACGACCTGGCTCAAAGGCATGCTAACTGATGGTGATTAAAAAAGGTTTATTTTCAATAAAGTGAAAAAACCAAGATGGTGCATGGAGTTTGCTTTTGCCCGGAGGCACAGCCAACAGCAAAGTGTGATTTATCATGGAAAACAGCTGCACTCTGTGCTTTGAGTGATCACCTGATTGGATCCACCTCCTCTCATGTCCTGACTTTTTGGCATATCTATCAGAACAGCACAGGACTGCAATGAAAGGTAAAAAAAAAAAAAAAAAACATGGGGGGAGGGCTAAACTGATTTCGATCTTTATCCTGTAGCTTGAAAGGGCTCAGACACATCCCCAACAGGTCCCGTTATATGAACGAGTATGTATGTTTAGCTCTGTATGTGTGTATATGCGCTGTAGGCAGCAGCTGAGCAGAGCTCTGTAATGGTTTTTCCAGTGAACCAATGCTCCAAATACGCCATTATAGCTCCAAGTTAGAAACCCGTTCAATAAGCTACACATACTGTAGGTGCAAAGAGCATTACTCATATGTTAGAAATAATTTTTGGGTACGCTAGACATTAATCTCGACGTATTTCAACGCATAACTTCCCTATAACCTTTGCTCTGCTAATGCGGGACATATCTACCATAGGCTGAATACATCGGAAAATTTTCAGAGGAGCTCGGCGAACTACGCCGTATACCAGCGTGCTTCAGGGTGCTTCAGGGTTCTTCAGCGTGCTCTTAACTTAGAGAAAACTTAGCCATAACTGATTCTACATACGCCAGCGTATTCTCCCAATTTTTCATATGTTTTGCAAATACTGCCTAAATCGTCTAGGTGTGACAGGAGAGATGAAGGGGGTCACTAAGGATCAACTTCTTTTTGACAGGTGACCGTTGACCCAACACGCCCCCCCCCCAGACCCGCCCCTGACCTGACCTATGTAATTCTCAATGTAGTTCTCAGGGGATTATCTCTAATGATATGGGGATTAGTGTAGGTAATATAATAATGTCAGTTATAATGGACCTGTGGGATTAGTGCGGGTATAAAATGTCAATTATAGGTGCTTTTAAAAATGATCTTTGACCTGTGAGAGTAGTGGGAGACTGGAATGTCAATTATATGTGCATTTAAAAATAATCTTTGGTCATATGGGGTTAGCATGAGAATGGAATTTTAATTATGGGGAAATTTGAAAATTATTAAACAGCATATATAGAATTGGTGTATTTCCATCCATCCATCTTCTTCCGCTTAATCCTTTTCGGGTCGCAGGGGGCTGGAGCCTATCCCAGCATCTTTGGGCGAGAGGCAGAGTACACCCTGGACAGATCGTCAGTCCATCGCAGGGCCAACACAGAGAGAAAGACAACCATTCACTCTCACAGTCATACCTAAGGACAATTTAGAATCCCCAGTTTGATGCCAGTTAACCTAACTTGCATGTTTTTGGCATGTGGGGGGAAACTGGAGAAATCCCGGAGTAAACCCACGCAGACACGGGGAGAACATGTATTTTAAGTCAATAAATACATAGAAATACTTTTTGGAAGAGCCAAGATGTTGGTCCGTTAAGTGTTCATTTTTAGTTGTTTAAAGCTTATAGTAGTTAAACCGATATTTTCAGAATTCAGTTTGTGTTTTTTTTCGGAGCCAAAATGTGTCAGTAACACAATTCTTCAAGCAGAAGGATCCTTAACCACTTTATAGACAACCTCAGGCCTTAGATTACCAGTCTGAGAAATTGTTGAGCCCAAGGTAGAGACAAAGTTTGTTATGCAGTATTTATTTCTGTAAGGAAAAAACCCAACAAACTATAAACATGATGCCCGATCTAAAAGCTAAATTTACCACATCTTGTTTTCTTTTTAAAAAAAAAAAACTACTTAAGGTTCATGCAGAAGTGCTTTTTTCTGTACACTTGAGGTTTTGACTGCATATGTATGCCTGTCAGTAAAATACTGTGAGATTGCTGTTTTGTATCAACAGTTTTTTGGGTGTTTGTTTTTGTTTTTTGTTTTTTGTTTTTTGTGAGAATGAAGATTGTTTCAGAATATTAACCAGAAACTACTCTGGAGCTTGGTGGCTGAACAAAAATTCATATTGTCTGTGCAGACAACTTAATTGAACTGCATGCTGTGATAGACATTTGTGTTAAGTTGCACATTTTGCTTTGTTTCACACTTGAGAATTTAATATTCCATTTTATTTGTTCATGCACCTCATAATACAGACAAAATCAAAAAGAAATCTAAATTGCGAAGCTTAGTCCTTTGTGAAATGTGGAGGTGGTGGTGTTGTCAGAGAGGCCAGCGCACGTTTGAAGCAATCATGCTGAAGCAGGTTTGTGTGACTATAACTACTCTTTTTAAAGTCAGAGTTTGGAGAAAAGGTTTTGGAATGTGAATGAACCATGGAGTGAAAAACAATAGGATTTCAGAACTGGTTCACTCATACTTATACAAAAAGCAGACCCCATAGGGGAATTGGAAAAAGATTTTGGAATGTGAATGAACCATGGAGTAAAAACAATTGTGTGTGTGTGTGTGTGTGTGTGTGTGTGTGTGTGTGTGTGTGTGTGTGTGAAGAGGGAAGGGTTGGAAATGGGGAGGGAGGGCTGGTGACCCCCTCATACAAGCGATAACTTATGTTACACAGAGGGCAGAAAAAACTCGGAGTAACATGATATCTTTGGTCTGGTTCTTACAGTCACATTCAACGTCTGTGGAGCTCATTTGTTTAGCTAAGAGAATTCTCTTTTCTTAAGTATTTAGTTGATTGAAAATTTAATTGCATCAGCTGTTTATGTAATATATTTTCTGTAGGAACCCTTATCTGAATGTGCTCAGGAAAGTCCAAAAAGTTGATGGTACACTTTTGTGAAAATCTAATTTGAAGAAACAGTCTTTGCTCCCTGTGGGTCAGTGTGTGTGTGTGTGTGTGTGTGTGTGTGTGTGTGTGTGAGAGAGAGAGAGACAGAGAGACAGAGAGAGAGAGAATTCTGGTGCTTATTTGGTCACTCTGACAAAATGAATGCACTAAAAACATGTTATCCTTGAAAGCTGTTTTCCCCCATAATTAACATTCCATTCTCACACTAACCCCATTCGGCCAATGATCATTTTTAAAAGCACATATAACTGACATTCTATACCCCACACTAACCCCATACGGCCAAAGATTATTTTTAAAAGCATTTATAATTGACATTCCATTCTCACACTAATCTCACAGGTCAAAGATCCTTTTAAAAGTACTTATAATTGACATTCTATACCCTGCACTAATCTCACAAAGACCTTTTTATTTATTTTTTTTAAAAAGCACTTATAATTGACATTCTATACCCACACTAATCTCACAGGTCAAAAATAATTTTTTAATGCACTTATAATTGACATTCTATACCCCGCATTAATCCCACAGGTCCATTACTAATCCCACATATCTATTATAATCGACATTCGATACCTACACTAATCCCCATGTCATGGGAGATAATTTCCTGAGAATTGCACAGGTCAGGTCAGGGGCGGGTCGGGTCAAAGGTCACCTGACAAAAAGAAGTTGATCCTTAGTGACCCCCTTCCTCTCTGACAGGGCCTAAATGCAGGACGCAAAAACTCACAAATAATGAAATAAATCATTTTTAGTTAAATATTTACTGACAAATGGGCACCATTGATGCAACGGTTGCAGTCAAATGGGTCCTTCTGCTGTGTATAATAATGTTGGGTGTTTTGTAGTTAACTTGGTTGATTACAGTTTTAAAAAACCTTTTAATAACAAAATATTGCTAAAATATAAAATGATGCTCTGCAATGGGTCTCAAATATTTGTAAATGTATCCTGTTACTGCATGAGTTTATTGACGATACACAGAAGAAATTCAGTATTACACTGAACTCCATCACTGAACAGTGCTATAAACTAAAATAATTATGATGACTGAACAACTCCCATTCACCAAAGTGCAAGATGCACTGTAATTCTGAATATAAGTGATAAAAGATCACACAAACAAGTGATCTGACAAACAAATAAACAAGGGATCTAAAGCAGCTGCTAATATTGGATGTCCCATTCATTTTCAATAATTAGGTATTCTGTAATTAATATTCACACAATCAAATAAATCTTATGGCCCTATTACACCTTGACAATTTAGGCAGCGTTTGCCAAACGTATAAAAATTGGTCTAAACCGCTGGCTTATGCCAAAATTTTCACTTTTCACTGTATGCATCACGTATCATAATGAGTTGGACTTATACCTAACGTATTAGTAACTTACATAGACTATTTCCATAACTTATAAATAACTTAACCCTGTGAGTATGAAAATTTGCGTGCCCCTAGTGGCAGAGCATGGCACTGCGCCTGCCTTCTCGCTCTGACTTTGTCAAAAGTAAGTGAGAAATTTCTGGGGGGGTTTTAAATGTACTGATTTCTTGTTCATATACTTTGAAGAAAAGATGATGAGGTACCTCTGTACAAAAAATGGTGTCAAAAGACTGAACCATTTTTTTGTGTAAATACGTCCAATGTCCGGTTTTGACTGAGTTATGGAATTTAAAGAGGTGCCACAACATTATGCAAATTAGATGCACAAATTTATTCCTATCTGAAACTTTGGATCATATTTTACATCTTTCTAATTGACAGTAAGCCCTTATCTCTTACCACTTTCAAGTTATAGCCTTGGAAATCTGAACTATTTTACTGACAAAAAATATTTACCACTCTTGACCACTAGGGGTTATGTCGCAGTTCTGCAACATACACACTCAGAGGGTTAAATCAACTAATGCTTAGCATGTTGCTGACACTCACAACTTATGCACAACAATAGTCTAACTTATGCATAGCTTATCCTAACTTCTGCATAGCTTATCTTAACTTCTGCACAGCGCAGTCATGCCAAACTATTGTCGCCTCCCAATCCATGAATCCTAGGTGTGCAAGATCATCTCTGTTCAACCGAAATGATTCTCCTCTCCAAAGACCATGGCAGGGGGTGTGACAGACCTGGAAAAGCTCCCCTACTTGGAGAAATCTGTCAGGTCGCTCATGCGTAAAACAGCTGATGTGACATGTCAGGAACATCAGATGACAGTTGTCACAACCTGGCTCGAAGGCACGTGAACTGATGGCGATAAAAAAAGTTTATTTTCAATAAAGCGAAAAAAAGCAAGATAATGCATGGAGTGTGCTTTTGCCGGGAGGGGCAGCCAACAGCAAAGTGTGATTTATCATGGAAAACAGCTGCTTCTGCGCTTCAGGCAATTAGCTGATTGGATCCTCCTCCTCCAGTGTTCTGACATTTTGGCATATCTTACAGAACAGCACTGGACAGCTGATGGTACAGACTACAGTCAAAGGTAAAAAAAAAAACCATGGGGGGAGGGCTAAATAGCAATTTGGATCTTTATCCTGTAGCTTGAAAGTGCTCAGACACGTGACCTGTTGGGGACGTGTCTGAGCACTTTCAAGCTACAGGATAAAGATCCAGTCCTGTGAACCAGCACTGCAAATACGCCATTATAGGGTAGCTGTAAGTTAGAAACCTGTTCAGTAAGTTGCACATAGGTTCAAAGAGCGTTACTCATATGTTAAAAATAAGTTTTGGACTTCCGGTCTGGACGCCATGGCGACTGCAGCTTAATACTGAAGCTCTCAGACCCAATCCAGGATAACACCTTGAAAATCAAACTTAACGGATTTTTGGAGGAGTGAAAATCAAAAGACAAAATCATCATGTCTAAAGGAAAACAGAAGAAACTGAAATTCTCCAGGCCAGGACACGTATCGGCCGGAGAATCTGAACTGGAAGATCTCCGTTCAGAAGACGAGGAACTGGTGATAGCTAACAAAAGGGTTAGCCTGAAATCACTATTTGAGGAGCTACGACGATTTCGCCGAGATGTTACGGCCGAATTTCGGGAATTCAGAGAAGAATTGAAAAGGACAAACAGCAGAGTGGACCAGGCCGAGAACCGAATCTTGGAAACAGAGGATCGAATAAAAGTGCTCGAAGATTCTGTGCTAGACCTACGCAAAAGACAAGCAGCTATAGAGGCTAAGCTAACCGACCAAGAAGGAAAACAAAGAAGAGACAACATAAGAATTCATGGTCTGATAGAAGGAACCGAAAATGGTTTTAACTCAATGGCAGAATGCGTGGAATCCTTACTAAGAGAGAAATTGGATATTCCACAAACCACCGACTTGAAGATAGAAAAGGCACATCGTTCATTAGCCGCTAGGCCGGCGGCGGAAGCGCCCCCACGTTCGGTGTTGGTAAGATTTTCCAATTTCAAAATAAAACAAGAGGTTGTAAGACTGGCCTGGCAGAAAAAAGGATTTATGCACCAGGAGAGAAAAGTCTACGTGGAACACGATTACGCCCCGGAGGTCCTTAAAAAGCGCAGGGAATACAATGACGCGAAAAAGGTGTTAAGAGAGAAGAAATTGCGCTTTCAGACACCATTTCCTGCGAAGTTAAGGGTCTTCTACGGCGATGAAACGTGTCTCTATAATTCGGCGGAAGAAGCAACAGCTGACATGGCGAAAAGAGGGCTCCCGGTAACGGTATTTAAACCCGCAGCAGACCCGAGTGAGAAGATCAAAGCGCAAACATGGACAACACAAAGACCCTCAAAATCCACGGACCAGCAGCGGGAAACCCAGCACCAGAGCGTCGCGGATAAACTATCCATTTTCAGGTTGGAATAGCGACCTTTTTTTTTTTTTTTTTTTTTTTCTTTTCTCTTGAATCAATCCGCACATCCAACCCCCCTCATACAAGGTAACAAACATTAAAGGAGATGCATATTCAGCATGTGGTAAAACATTTCATGGAACAATCATATTATTTGAAACAAATAAGTCTTTGTAATAAAAAAAAAAAAAAAAAAAACTTGTTAAAATAGAAATGTGACAATAATCCACATGTTCTCCTCATACTAACAAATACTGTTTTTGCGTGAATGTTTGATGTGATGGGGGTGGGAGGGTGCACACAATTTCACAGGGTTTAGGCATAAAAGGAAAAAAAAAAAATCATTACAAGTTTGGATTGGGTTCTGAAACTCACGTTAAAAGCATGGGACTACTTTCAGTGGTAAGAGAGGGCCCTCAACACGTAACAGAGTTTGAGGAATTTCCCTCAGAGCCTTCACTCCATCAAGGCTCTTACAGGGTCTTTAAAAAGACCTCAGCTCAGGAAGTTCTTATGACAGCTTTTTGTTTTAAAGTTTTTTACACTATGTTCTTAATGTTTTTCTTGTTTTTAATGTTCTTTCAGTTTCTGAGTAGCACAAAAGAGGGCCACCACACAGTTATACTAAACAAAACAACACAATGGAGAAACAGGGTGTAACCAAAATAATTTCATATAATGTAAAAGGAATCCTGAATCCAGTTAAAAGATCCAAGATTCTAGGCAAAATGAAAAAAGACAAAGCAGGAATAATACTTTTACAAGAAACCCACCTAACAGACGTGGAACACAATAAACTCAGTAGACAAGGGTTTAAAATGATCTCTTCATCTTCATATAAATCAGGGAGGAGGAGGGGAGTAGCGACATTGATATCAACCAAAATTACATTTGAAAAAAAATCAGAACACAAAGATAAAGAAGGGAGATACAGTTTGGTAACTGGGCGGCTAGAGGGAGAAGATATCACCCTGCTGAATGTGTATGCTCCCCCAGGGGCTAACTGGAAATTTTATAAAAATGTATTCGACCTAATGATAACTAAAGCTCAAGGTTTAGTGATATGTGGTGGGGACTTCAATCTTAGACTGAATCCATACTGGGATGCTTCTGGTAATTCCCCACATCAAAATAACACCCAAAACAGGAAGACTCGGATGCTACTAAAAGAATTGGGAATCTGTGACGTGTGGAGGGAACTCAACCCCAGTGTAAAAGACTATACATTTTACTCAACTCCACATTCATCTTACTCAAGGATTGACTATTTTTTTATGTTTAATAGAGACATTGGAAGAGTAAAAACATGTAAAATAGGACTGATGGATCTCTCCGACCACAGTCCGATCTACATGGACTTAAATATCCAAAAATACACAAATAATACATTTTCTTGGAGGTTAAATTCAAATGTCCTGAAAGGACCATTGAAAGATGAATTGGAATCAGATATTCTCAGATATTTGGAAGATAACGATAATGGAGAAGTATCCCCTTTAATACTGTGGGATGCATGTAAAGCTGTAATAAGAGGAAAGATTATTGCAAAACTGGCAACCCAAAAGAAACTAAGACAAGAAAAACTATCCACATTAGAGTCAGAACTTAGGAACCTAGAAAAAGAACACAAAGGCAACACTCATTCTACTGACTCGCTCAAGATTAAGGAAATTAAAAACCAGATAAATGAGATCTACACAATAGAAATCCAGAAGAAACTTACATTTCTGAAACAAAAATACTATGAAGCAGGCAGTAAATTGGCAAAATTGCTAGCCTATAAATTGAGGAAACATCAAACAGAAAGAGCAATCTACAAAATCAGAGACCCAGTATCAAAGGAAATAAAATTCAGAATTCAGGATATTCTTAAAAACTTCGAGAATTACTATAAGAACTTATACTCCCACAAAAAACATAAAAACGCATCCGAGGCATTCCTAAACACATTAAAACTTCCCCAACTTACGGAGTCACAAAATAAAACACTACTGTCAGAAATACATCCTAAAGAATTGGAAAAAGCAATTATGAAACTTAAAGCTAACAAATCCCCAGGAGCTGATGGCTATACAGCAGAGTGGTACAAAACCTTTAAACAGCAACTATCTCCTCTCCTCCTAAAAACATTTAATTATGTCCTCCACACAGGGGAAATCCCCCCCTCCTGGAGAGAAGGGGTCATTGCAGTTATACCTAAACTTGAAAAGGATAAACTAGAGTGCTCCAACTACAGACCAATCAGTGTACTAAATCAGGACTATAAGCTTTTTACCATTATCCTTGCCAAAAGGTTAGAAAATATACTGACAGACCTAATTCATTTAGACCAAACAGGTTTTATAAGACAAAGACAGACACAAGACAACATTCGACGCACTTTACACATAATTCATCATATAAAAAAATATAACTTAAATGCAGTCATATTGGGATTAGATGCTGAAAAAGCATTCGATTCGGTTGACTGGTCTTTTCTATATAGAATCTTATCCAGTTTCAATTTTCATAACAACTTCATTAGAACTATACAGGCATTATATAAAAAACCAACAGCTAAAATAAGGATTAACGGTAATTTATCATCATCTTTTGAACTGGAAAGAGGATGTCGTCAGGGCTGCCCCCTGTCTCCACTGCTCTTTGCAATCTTCATAGAACCTCTGAGCCAATGGATAAGACAAAACCAAAAAATTCAAGGTATTACACTTGGTCAGAAGGAACATAAAATAGCACTCTTTGCTGATGACATTTTAATATACCTAGGGCAGCCGGACACTTCTTTACCAGAACTAACCTCAGTTTTTTCAGAGTATGGAGATTTATCGGGGTACAAATTAAATATGCATAAAACCCAAGTTTTAACATTCAACTATGACCCAAATCATTATTCACTAAGCAAACTCAAAACTAACTGGGAGTCGGAATCTATGAAATATCTGGGGGTCAATATCCCGAAACAACACAACAAAATTATATCACTAAACTATGATCCACTGGTGACAAAAATAAAATCTGACCTAGCAAGATGGAATATGATACCATTCTTGGGTACTGCACAAAGAATTGAAGCAGTCAAAATGAATATACTTCCACGTCTTCTATACCTTTTCCAAACAATACTGGTAGAACCTCCCAAAAAAACATGGCAGGAGCTGGACAGAAGGATCTCAAGATTCATATGGCAGGGCAAGAGACCTAGAATCAGATATAGAACCCTACAGCTAAACAAAGACAAAGGTGGGCTCGCGCTGCCAAATATCAGGGACTACTTTAAAGCCGCACAAATTAAAACTTTAGTAGAGATATGTAACCCAGTCTACACTGCACAATGGAAGGAGATCGAATGCCAAATAACAAGTGACATCCCCCTACAGGCGATAATAGGGAACAATGTCTTACCTAAGCTTTTGAATAACACTAACCCGTGGATAGAGACCCCGCTAAAAATTTGGTTTAAGATAGTCAGAGAGAATCAAACTAAAGAGCCCTATCGACTTCTGCAATGGATCGCCTATGATCAGGACTTTACTCCTAATAAAACAGACACCAGATTTAAAAAGTGGAAGGAGAAAGGGCTGATAAAATATTACGATTTTTTTAAAGGGCAAATCTTAAGAAGTTTTGAAGATTTGAAAAAACAAGGCCTAATAAATCAAGACCTTTACAGGTTCTTCCAGCTTAGACACCACATAAACAATATACTTAAAAAGGAGGTTTTGGAAAGGGCCCAGTCAGGTGTTCTGAAGGTCTTCTTAATGGCATATAAAGGGATCCCAGGGATCAGATACATTTCTAAAATATACCAAGGTCTTCAAGACTTAAAAGGAGACAACACATCTTATATAAAAGAGAGATGGGAAAAAGAGGGGAATTTCACTTTACAACTGGAAATATGGGAAAAGCTAAATAAACAGCAATGGAAAAGTACCTCATCCCTGCAGTGGAGAGAATTTGGATGGAAAAACTTGGCAAGATTTTTCAGAACACCTGCACAAAACAAATTTACCCATAAGGGATTGAACTGTTGGCGCTTGTGTGGTGAAAAGACTGCAAATCATTTTCATGTGTTTTGGTCATGCCCAGTTATCCACCAATATTGGACCAAGGTACAGACAATATTGGGGAAAATATTCAAAATTACAGTTCCCTTTTCTTTTGTAACTTTGTATTTGGGTTTACTACCGGACTCACTGGAAAGACGAGGAGAAAAATATTTATTCAATGTTTTAATATTGGCAAGCAAAAAAGCTCTAACTAAAAAATGGATGTTGAAGGACTGTCCTACACCTGAAGATTGGACTAACGTGATCCAAGACATTTACTCGATGGAAAAGTTGACATTCGCACTGAGACAGGACATGGATGTGTTCATGAACTTTTGGCAACCCTGGACCGCATATGTGTCTTCCATTAGATCTAATCTTTGACAAATACCATTTCAATAATGGTTCCGCTCTTTGTTCCAACACTACTCAGATGCTCTTTTATCTTTATTTACTTACTTTTTCTTTTTGTTTGTTTTTTACTGGTTTGTTTGTTTTTTTTGTTATTTGTTTTTTTTTTCTCTTTAATTTCACTTTTTCTTTCACTTTAAAAAAAAAAAAAGGGGTGTTGTAAGAATTAATCTTCCAATGTTGTCAGATATCAGAAAATAAGGGAACATGTGATGAAAATGTAAACACTGCATTGCTGTAATGACCTGTATACCCTTTACAAAAACTTAAATAAAAAAAAAAATAATAATAAGTTTTGGCTATGCTAGACATTAATCTTGACGTATTTTGACTTTTGATTAACTATGAGTCGCTGACAAGTAACGTGTGTAAACAAACGCATAACTTCCCTACAGCCTTTGCTCTGCGAATGCGGGACATATCAGCCATAGGCTGGATACGTCAGAAAGATTCTGACATGCTGAAAATTTTCAGAGGAGGTCAGCGAACAATGCCATATACCAGTGTGCTCTTAACTTAGACAAAACTTAGCCATAACTGACTGGACGTACACCAGCATATTCTCCAAACTTTTCATACATTTTGCAAACGCTGCCTAAATCATCTAGGTGTGACAGGGCCTTTAGTGCCATTTACTCCCTTTTATATTTGTCTAACATGTGATTGGCGACATACTGTATAGCCTACACCTCTTTGTATTCCACTTTCAAACACAGCCTATATTTTGGCCTTTAAAGCCTTATTGGGATACCTTTTTCAGACAGGAATACTTGCGTTCTACGGGAAATGCACTAGTATTATGACGCAGATCTGTAAAGTGCTTTGGTCATCCAGAGATGAGTAAAATGCACTATGTACTGTAAATAATTTATAAGCAAAACACTCTTTAAATGTTGTCGGCATTTCTTCCAATCTTGGTGGAATCTGGGTGGAATATACATCTTCTTGGATACATTTAGGGCTTTGGGGAGGGGGTGTGCCGCATTGTGTCGGTGAAGGGGATACTGCTGCTGCACGGTGGGGCTGCCCTCACCTCAATTTTAATTGCATTTTAGACACTGAGGGCTTGGGGGGATGGGGGCCCCACTGCCTATCGCAGCGGCTAGTGGTGCTCCAACCACCATCCCCCCAGTTTTAATTGCACTATGCTAGTCCACACATTTACACACAATCACATCATACAACTGATATACACCTACCATGTTTTGTGCAAGGGGGAGGGGGGTGGGGCTGTTTCCCCACCCCTGTTGCCCTCCTCCTGCTGGGGGCCTGGGGGCCCAGCGGGGGGCCTGGGACCCATCATGTTGTCAAAACTCCTGGGTGCTGCTGAATGTATAGATACAAGCAAGGGAGTGAGAGAGGGACTGAATAAGAGAGTAAGCGAGAGTGAGGGAGTGATGAATGGAGATGGTGATGGTGAGTCAGTTTTGTGTGGTTCTTTGCGTGTCGAGTGGCATCTCAGGGCACCTGCGATGATCTGCTGATCAGTCGCTCGGGTGGGCGCTGGTGGTGGGGGTCTGCTTCTGTGGCCACGGCCGCCCTGGGGTGGGTTGGTGGGGGGGGGTGGCCTCTGGCCTGCGCCGGCGGTCTCCCCGGCCGCTGCTGGGTGCTGGTGTGCATTCAGGTTCACTGCATCTGCATCGCAGTTGCCCTAAGAAATAAGGGTGAATGCGGGTGGGTGAGTGTGAGGGGGAGAGCACGAATGGATGTGAGTAGGTTGGAGTGTGAGTGAGAGTGCGTGCATGGGTGAATGTGAGTGGGTGTGGGTGACCCTGAGGGCGAGTGGGAGTGAGATTGAGCGGGTACAGAAGTGAGAGAAAATGGGTGGGTCCGGGAGTGTGAGAGTGGGTGAGTGAGAGTGAGGGAGTGCATGTGGGTGTGTATGAGAGCATGAGAGTGTGAAGGTGTGGGGATAGGTGTGTCTGCGAGTCGGGAGGTGCTGGACTGAGGGGGTAATGCCTCTCGGCTATGTGGGCTCCCCTGGGCGGGGGGAACTTCTTTGGGCATGGGGGTCCCCGGGGTGTGCGGCGGTGGCACTGGGATGGGGGGGACCCGCTGGGGGGGTGCCTGGGGGGGCTTGTGCCAGGGGGCCCGGGGGGTGAGGTCACTGGCCTCTTGGCGCCTGGGGCCCGGGGACTGGCATTGGCCCCACTGGGGGGGGGGGGGAGGGGAGGGGTTGGCTGGCCCGGGGGTGTGCGCCCACTGTGCCGGCCACCTGGCCTCCTTCGATCGTCCCTCCGGGAGCGGATATCTGGCTTTCCTGGGGCTTGCTGACCTCAGGCATTTGTGCCCTGTGGGGGTTGGCGGCGCTGTCTTGCCTGCTCAGGGTTCCTGGGGGGAAGGGGGGCAGTTGCTGTGACCATCCCCCCTCTTCATATGTTTCCTGACAAACCACTCACATGCACACACTTATTTTGCGCATGCTTTCATTTATACGCACACGGACACACACACACAAATGTCTCTCCTTTAACAGGTGTAGATACCAGACCCGTGTTGAGACATCTTTGGTGTTTGTTTTAGTTGTTGGTTTGTTTGTCTTTTTGTCTGTTCCCCTCCCTTTTCTTTCCCCCTCCACACACTTCCTTTCCTTATTCTCCATCCTGTCGGGTCCTCCATGGGTAAAATAATTTAAATAAAGTATTAAAAGTTATTACAGGAGGAGTTTACAACAATATGCAGTACATAGTTAGGTACTGTATAAAGCTCCTTTTGGCAAAGTAAATCTATTTTGGCACAATAAGGGTAACAGATCTGTCATGATGCCGAGCGGGGGTCAGTGCCATGCTCGGTGTTACGTCCATAACCAAGGCTTCAATGATGAGGCCGGAGGTGCAGTAGAACATAACTTTATTATAGAACTCACAGTATCACAGGCGCTCCCGTCTAGGCAGAGGTGAGGTCAGAAAAGAGACCATCCCTCTTCCGCATTGGCCTTATATACTTGGGGTGGCGGCAGAACTGGAAAGGTGGAGCCGCGGCCCATAGCACACAACAATATAACATGAACCATATTTAATAGATCACCCCCCCGCCCCGTAGAAAAGTCCAAAACACACACCATTTAGACCCTCCCAAATTTACAGTCCAAATCACACACTAGCAATAAACAGAACGGTTAAGGCCTATCCACTCACACAAATAACTAAAACTAGAGGGGGAAAGGTGGACTACTGTCCCACCCGGCCAGACGGATTGTTCTGCCGTCTCTGTTGTACTACAGTCCATTAGCAGTCACAAGCATGCAAGAAAATTTTTTGACAATTTGTGAAACTAAAGTAAAAGTAAAGTCACAAATTTATGAGAAACACAAGTCACAAATTAGGCAGAACCAATAAGCCTTGCAAATATGTGAGAAAACAGTTCCAAATTTAAGAAAAAAAAAGCCTCCTCTCTGTAATCAAGTTTCTAAGTAGCTTTTTTACTCTGACTCAGATAACTTTTAGGTGACTACTTGTATTTATACTTGAGTAAGTAATATCTTAAGGTGCTTTTAGCTGACTAAAATTACTGGCTGTATTCTACCCACCTCTGGTATTATCATGTTAATGTCCTTTCCTTGCAACCTTATATCTTCTTCTAAACACTTGACTCATATTTGACAGTCTGCCTTTGCAGTGTCTTGTTGTCACACAAATATGTTCCTATAGAGCAAGTGTCAAGGAGCTTCAACTGATGGGAAAATAACAGCTTTTGCTGAAGTTTTGCTCACAAGTGATAGGACATGTCTGTTCCTCACCCCATCTGAACCTAATGGCTGCTGCGGTTAGCAGTGTAATTACAAAGGTGATATTCGTAAATCACAGAGCAAGAGGTGGGAGAAGGAGAAATACAGAGAAAGTAGAGAGGGTGAGACCACTAGCCTCGGGGGCAGTGGAGGCCCTGACACTTAGAAACACACAGTTATCTCCTAAATGCTTCTCCAGTGCCTTATATTTTTCCTTCTCATTATTTTCTTTCATTTCAGTGCTACAACAAAGTCGAACACAAACACACTCTTGAAGTCTGACTCTCAGGGTTCACATTCTTTCTCTGACGGATACTTGTTGGACACTACTTCTGCATTACTAGTGCTTGTGATGCAGCAAACAAGAAAATAATGACAAAATGTCATGGGCAGCGAGAGAACGCCCCTCCCGTCCCGTCTCACCTTCGTGAACTCATCACTCCACCTGAGACAGAAGACGCACCTGCACCTGCTCATCAGCCAGCGTATTTAAGGAGGCTCTCTCCACATATTCTACGCTAGCTCGTCTGGGTATACTGCCCCTTCAAGACAAGCAGGTATTATTTTTCAGCTAGTTTAGACACGCTGTCTAACCTCGCTCTCTTTTCCTCTTCAGGTTGCTGCCATCATGCAGGTGTGTCTCTAGGACTGCATGTGGTCTCCTGCCACATCTCCATTAATCCCTTGGCTTCCAACCTCCACCTGGTCAGGCATCATCAGCTCATCCCCTCTCCCTACTGGTTCGTCTATTCCCTGCTGGAGTCCTGCCGGTTCTTCCTCGGAACCCCAAGTAAGTGGCTCGCCCATTTCCCCTTACTCCGTGCCTCCTCTGACAGCTCTCGTCTTCTCTCCTCAGGTGGATTCCTCTGGCGAGTGGCTGTTTCTGTAGTTGTGCGATTCTTGATATTCACTGTGCTTATGCAGTAGGTGTCAAATATGATGAAGCTTTGGTCTGCATTACCTCCTTCGGCCTCTCCCCTTTAGCCTGCTCCACGCACCACGATGCGCCGTACTACCTCTGTTCCCACGCCTTCCCCGTATGTGGGGGAGGTGAAGAAATGTAAAGATTTTTTGATTCAAGTCCGTATGTACTTGGAGCAGCTCGGGGAGAGTACCCAGGGGACATGGCCAAAATTCAATTTTTTACTTTGCTGCTTAAGGACCGAGCCCTGAAGTGGGCATGGTCCACGTTGTCACAACTCGCTCTCGCCCTTCATCAGTTACAGCGGCGCGCACACCTGCGTCTCATCAGCCGCGGACTATTTAACCCACTCTGCCTACAGCCTCAGTCTGGAGCCGTCTGCTCATCAACGCTCCCCAACTTCAGCGCATGACCTTCTCTTCCTGGCCTGCGCCATCCTTCACCCAGCATGTAAGCTATACGTTCTCGTACCTGCTCTTCAGTCTCTCCCCTGTGCACAGGTGGATCCTCCAGGCGGCGGATTTCCTCATCCTTGCCTCTACCTCCGCAGCTCTCTCCTCTCCTCACCAAGTGCGCACTGGAGCGCTGTCCCCCAGGCAGAAGTCCCGCATCAGCCAACGCCAGCCACCACAACACCTGCATGTAAGCAGCACACTGAGTATTAACCCCCACAGGGTGTAAGACTGTTATTAACCTGCATCTCTGCTCTGCCCTTAGGGTTGCCTGGCTGCACGGCAAACTGTTCCGCTCTCGGCGCTCCCCGTTCACCATCAATTCATCCACACTTCTCACTCACACATCCAAACACTCTCTGTTGTTGAATACAGCTTTGAATCTAACCCGAGCCTGTGTGCGTGTGCCCTGAGCCCAATATCATGTCAGTACGGCTCCAGCAAGGTGGCTCAGCGGACAGCGGGCTCGCACGCCGACTTTCCACTCTCGAGGCTCAAGTGGATTTAATTGCTCATCAGCAACAGGTGATTCTTAATCAGCTCACCCATATTTCCCACTGGTTGAATCGCCTAGACCCTCAACTGGCGTTCCCTCCGGCTCAGCATAGTGGGCCAGCTCCCGCCGCCTCCCCGGCTAGCCAAGCTAACCCGGGATTGCCAACTCGGCTCACTCCCATCCCGACGCCCATGCGCTTCAGCGGGAAACTCTACGAAGCACACGGGTTCCTCCTCCAGTGTGAGTCGGAGTTTCAGCGCATCCCCGGGGACTTCCCGTCTGATCATAGCCGAATTGGGTATGTGGCTAACCTCTTGGAAGGGCGAGTGTTAGCTTGGGCCTATGCCATCATGGCGAGGCCCAGCTACGCAAACCTGACCTACGCCCAGTTCGTGCACGACTTCAACGAAGTTTTCGATCACTCAGATCGTGACAGCGTTTTAACCACCCGGCTACTTAATCTTCGTCAGGGTAGCCGGTCAGCCGCCGACTACGCTGTCAACTTCTGGGTGGTTGCAGCGGAAGTCGGGTGGGGCGATGCTGCGCTCTTAACCCGTAGTCTGAGTTCCAGTCTTCAGGACGAGCTGGCCAGCTGGGATTTGCCGGAACGGCTACCCGAGTTAATATTCCTTACAATTAGTTTAGATAACAGGCTGAGGGAGCGGGCCGCCGAGCGGAAAACTTACAGCCGCTCGTGCGGAACTTCCGCTCGCGCTCCTCGGTCTCGCCCCCTGGCGTTACCCGCTCCGGAGTCCGCCGATGAATCCGAAGCAATGCTAATCGGGCGGACCAAGCTTCCACTGGCGTAGAAACAGCGCCGCAGGGAGCTGGGCCTCTGCATGTATTGCGGGGGTGACCAGCACTTCGTGGAGGACTGTCCGATTAGGCCAAAAGGGGGAGTCCGTGAGTCGCTGTAGGGGGCCTCGCGGACGCAACCCTTTCCAATCCTCTCACCAAATGCCTCCTCCCGGTTAGGTTCTGTCATAACCCCATTGGCCACGTTACTCATGCACTGGTGGACTCGGGGGCGGAACAGAACTTTATTTCTCAAAGCCTGGCAACCCGCCTCGGCATCCCGTGCCAACCGCTACCAGCCCCCCTAAACCTGGTCACTCTCGCCTGTACCTCGCTCGAGACGGTCACCCACAGGACCAAGCCAATCTCTGTCATTATATCTGGCAGTCACAGGGAAGACCTAAGCCTCTTTGTCCTGCCCACCTCGGCTTCTCCCGTCATCCTGGGCTACCCCTGGCTGCGTCTCCACAACCCAACGTTTGATTGGCAATCCGGCAGCGTCCTCTCCTGGAGTACTTTCTGTATGAGCGCCTGCCTCCAGTCCGCTGCCTGTGCCCAGTCGGTGCCGCTCCCCGCTCCCGACTCGCCTCCGCCGGACCTCTCCTTGGGCTTTGAATCTAACCCGAGCCTGTGTGCGTGTTCCCTGAGCCCAATATCATGTCACACGTTAGATAATCCCAAGGAGCATTGGTACATGTTCTACCAATTTGTGGATGCCTTCTCTTGCGCGTTTGGTCACACCGAGAGTCAACGCAATGTGATGAGCCACCTGATGACGCTCCGCCAGGGCACTCGGTCAGCAGCCGAGTACTCGGTGGAGTTCCGGGTTATAGCGTCGGATTCAGGGTGGAATGAGGTTGCTTTGCGCAGCGCATTCCTCCACGGATTAAATGCTCAACTCCGTGATGATCTGGCAGTTCACCCTGTCCCGGAGACTCTGGACGGTCTCATAGATCAGGCAGTAGGGTTGGACAACCGGTACCGTGAGCGCACGAAGGAGCGCGAGTCCTCCTCTCGCCTGCGTGCTGAGCATGCACCTGCTGCGGGTACTGACACTGGTGGTGCCAGCTCTTTGCCCGATCCGATGGAGCTCTCTCGGCATCTCACCAATGACGAGTGCCAGTGCTCTTTGTTTTTATAACAAAACGATACAAACCTAGAGCTCTAAAGTGCCTTTTCTGTCCCAGTAGTGTTCAAGTAAACAGGTTCTTTCGCGTCTGAAAATGTGGAATAATTGAAATAACGGGACGAAGGCAAAGGGCTGGCGCGTACTTGTACTGCAGGTCTCTGAATCACAGTCTGGATGAATGCCACCACCAGCCAAAAGACACGGCCGTCAGTAACCATGGGGGGTCTGGCGGGTGGGATTAAATCAACTCCCCCCGGTAATTTTTCAATCTCGGCTCTCATGCAATTGCCGGGGGTCAAGAGGAGGACTGTAGCGCTGGTTGATTCAGGGTCAGAGGGTAATTTCGTCTCTGCCCAGTTCTTGCGGCAGGTGGGTATTCCCAAATTGCCCCACAACCAGAGAATTACCACCATCTCTGACCGGGAGGTCGTGGTAGTCACCGAATGCACAGCGCCGATTTCCATCTTCCTTTCCAGGAACCACCGGGAGGAACTCACGTTCCTAGTTCTTCCTGTTTCAGCTTCCCCGGTGTTCTTGGCTACCCATGGCTCCGGAGGCACAATCCAGTAATTAACTGGGCACAAAATACCATTTCCTCCTGGACCCCATTCTGCATGGCAAATTGCATGCGTTCAGCGGAATGCTCCCCAGCTCTGTCCATCTCCCTTTCTCCGGTCGAGCCAGTGGACCTCAGCCTCGTCCCCCGGGCATACCACAATTTGGGGGAGGTCTTTCACAAATCGAGGGCATTGTCGCTATCACCTCATCGCTCCTACGATTGCGCTATTGACCTCGTCCTGGGGGCGAAGCGGCCGTCCTGTCAGCTGTACAGTATTTTGGGCCCGGAGAGGGAGGCAATGGAGAAATACGTCAAAGAGTTGCTGAACGCCAGCCTTATTCAGCCATCTTCGGCCCCACTCGGGGCCAGATTCTTCTTCGTGGGAAAGAAGGATGGCTCGCTGCGCCCGTGCATTGACTACCGGGAGCTCAATGCGATCACTGTCAAAGACAAGTATCCTCTGCCTTTGATTAGCTCAGCGTTCAAGCTCCTTCAGCACTCATGGGTCTTCACCAAGCTAGACCTTAGGACTGCGTATCATTTGGTCCACATTCGCGAGGGCGATGAATGGAAGATGGCATTTAAAACTCACCAGGGGCAGTTTGAGGTAATGTACGCTGCAAGAATTGCGGCGTTCAGGTGTGATTTGGACATTCTACACCAGCATAGAATACTATTGGGGGTTTCGCTGGCAGCTACCCAGGAGAGGAGGAAGCATAAGCGGCGCAAACGCAAACAAAGGAGAGGAAAGAGGGCCAGAATTTATGCTAGGCTAAAGGCTAACCCCTCCAGACCAGTAGTACCGTCGCTCCTACTTTCCAATGTCCGCTCCCTTGACAACAAGCTGGATGAGCTGCGTCTGCTGAGAGAAACCCGCAGAGAGTGGAGGGACTGCTGTGTGTTTGCGTTCACGGAGACATGGCTCCACGACAACATCCCTGACGCGGCCATTCAGCTGGAAGGGATGGCATCGTTCCGGGCGGACAGGGAGGCTGCTAGCTCCGGTAAGACCAGAGGGGGGGGGGGCTATGTATCTACATTAACAAGAACTGGTGTGTTAATGCCACGTTAGCAACTAAACACTGCTCTCCGTTGGCGGAGTTCCTTATTGTGAACTGCCGGCCATTCTGTCTGCCGAGGTAATTCACCAGCGTGTTTGTAGCTGTTGTTTACATAGCTCCTAGCGCTAATGCTAAAGCTAATGCTAACGAGGCACTCGGAGAACTGCCTGATGCTATCAGTGAATTTCAAACTTCACACCCAGACGGACAGTTTTGTTGTGGTTGCAGGGGATTTTAATCACACCAGTTTAAAGACTGTACTCCCCAAGTTCAAACAATGTGTGGATTTTAAGACCAGAGGAGAGAATATGTTGGACTCGGTGTACACAAATTTCACAAATGCATACAAGGCAATATCTCGCCCCCACCTTGGCCATTCTGACCACCTATCCGTGATGCTGGTGCCTGCCTACAAACCTTTATTGAAGCGCAGCAGGCCAGTAGAGAAACAAATCAGGACTTGGGCAGAGGGTGCAGCCTTGGCACTTCAGGACTGTTTTCTGCATACAGACTGGGAGGTTTTTCAAAATAGCAGCCTCTCAGGGAGACAGGATTGATGTGGAGGAGTACGCTGAAACGGTCACCAGCTACATCGCGAAGTGCACAGAGGATGTCACTATATTGAAGACCTTCACTGCACGGGGCAGCTATAAACTCTGGATGACTGCAGAGGTGTGCTCGCTGCTAACAGCCAGAGATGCAGCCTTTAGAGCAAAGGACAGGATTGCCCTCCACTCAGCCAGGTCTACACTCGCAAAGGGAATTAAGACGGCGAAATGCACCTACGCGGAGAAAATCCAGGGACATTTCTGTCACACAGGGAACACCAAATAGATGTGGCAGGGAATACAGGCGTTGACGGATTATAAGTCTAGGCAGGGGGTCAATGATGATGACGCTTTGCTTCCAGACAGGCTCAATAACTTTGTACGTTTTGAAGCATCAAACCCGACAATCAGAGGGAGGGCTGACCCATCTTCACCATCTGTGGGGCCAGCTATCACCATCAACGCAGCGGACACACGGAGGACCCTAATCAGAGTCAACCCACGTAAAGCTGCAGGTCAAGGCAACATCCCGGGATGTGTGCTCCAAGTCTGCGCGAGTGAGTTGGCAGATGTCCTGACTGACATATATAACATTTCCCTGAGTCAGGCCATCGTCCCTAGATGCTTTAAGACCTCTATCATAGTACTGGTGGCAAAGAAAGCAGCTGTGTCCTGTCTGAATGACTATCGTCCTGTTGCACTGACACCAATTGTGATGAAGTGTTTTGAATGGCTTGTTAAACCACACATCACAGCCTGCCTCCCTGCATCACATGACCCGCTCCAGTTCGCGTATCGTTCAAATTGCTCCACAGAGGACACTATAGTCACCACCCTGCACTCTGTCATTGCCCACCTGGATCAGAAAGACACCTATGCCAGACTCCTGTACATTGATTTCAGTTCAACATTTAACACCATTATTCCCCAGAGACTGATGGAGAAATTACTCCTTCTCAGTCTGAACACCGCCACATGTCTCTGGATCCTGGATTTCCTGACCAAGAGACCTCAGTCTGTCCGGGTTGGAAACAACATCTCCAACTCCATCACGCTGAGCACTGGATCCCCTCAAGGCTGTGTACTCAGTCTACCGCTGTTTACACTTTTAACACATGACTGTGTGTCCAGACACGAGAGGAACCAGATTATTAATTTTGTGGGTGACACCACAGTGGTGGGACTTATTCAGAGGGATGAGGAATCAATGTACAGGGAAGAAGTTAGAGACCTGGAGGGCTGGTGCAGGGAGAACAATCTGGTGCTCAATGTGGACAAAACAAAGGAGATGATTATCGACTTCTGGCAGTCACAGCCTGAACACGTCCCTCTCTGCATCAGCAGCCGTTCGGTGGAGAGAGTGGAAAACATCGAGTTCTTCGGAGTGCAGATCTCGCAGGACCTGACCTGGAGCAAGAATTCCTTGGGGATCAGGAAGCGGGCCCAGCAGAGACTGCACTTCTTGAGGAAACTCAAACAGGCCTCTCTCCCCATCTGCATCCTCAGGACCTTCTACAGAGGTGTGGTGGAGAGTGTTCTGACATACTGCATTGCAACATGGTACTCCAGTTGCAGTATGTCAGACAAAAAAGCTCTGCAGAGGATAGTTAAGGGAGCTGAGAAGGTAATTGGAGTTTCCCTCCCCTCTGTTCAAAAACTTTTTCAGAGCCGTTGTAGGAGCAGGGTACTGAACATTGTCAAGGACTACGCTCACCCTCTGCACAAACACTTTGAACTGCTGCCATCTGGCAAATGATTCCAGAGCATCAGAGGCAGAACCACCAGACTGATCAACAGCTTCCTTCCACAAGCTGTTAGGATGCAGAACAGTTGATCCGGAATCTTTTATACATATTACTGCACTTTATGGACATTATGTATATTATATGTACATTATAGTTTTACTCAGTTTTAAGTATTTATTTCTCTTAGCTACTTAGATTCACTTAGCCATTTTAATTGTTTTATATATACATAGGCAGTTATTATTATTTTAACTGCAACTGTAATAAGTTAACATTACTGTAAAATCCAAATGTGTCTCAGGGATGTGTGAATGGCTGTCAGGGTGGGGTATGGGGGTGTATGAGTGTGTTTTTAAATTATGTTCTTTTTACAATACGGATGCCTAGAGAAATGCAATTTCATCTTGCTTGCACTACAGTTGTATGCATCATGACAATAAAGGTTGATTGATTGATTGATTGATTGATTGATTGATTGATTGATTGATTGATTGATTGAATATCTGGTGATGCCATTTGGGCTCACGAAAGCCCCTGCCATCTTCCAACGGTTAATAAACGACGTCCTTCGCAACATGCTTTACCAATTCATGTTCATCTACTTGGATGATATTTTAATTTTCTCCCACTCACCAGAGGAACATGAAGCCCATGTCAGAGCCATCCTGCAACGGCTTCTGGAGAACCAGCTCTACGTCAAGGCCGAGAAGTGTGAGTTCTCCACAACCTTCCATCAACCACCTTCTTGCGCTTCACAGTGGGTGAAGGGAGACTGATTGCCGACCCGGCCAAGGTGAAGGCAGTGCTGGATTGGACAACCCCTCACTCCCGTAAGGAGTTCCAACGCTTCCCTGGGTTCACGAACTTCTATCGCAAGTTCATGAGGAACTATAGTGGGGTGGCACTGCCTTTCACACACCTGACCTCCATTAAGGTCCCTTTTCACTGAACCGAGGCAGCTGAGCAGGCGTTTGTTAAATTAAAGCACCTGTTCACTGAAACACCAATCTTGGCTTAGGTCGACACGCAGCTCCAATTTGTCCTCGAGGTGGACGCATCTGATTCAGGGGTTGGTGCTGTGCTGTCACAGCGCATGCCCCCCGATCAGAAGTTCCATCCATGTGCATATTTCTCTCGTCGGTTCACACCGGCCGAGAGGGATTATGACGTGGGGGACAGAGAGCTCCTTGCCATTAAGTTGGCATTGGAGAAGTGGAGGCATTGGTTGGATGGTGCCATTCACCCCATCGTCTTCTGGACCGACCACAAGAACCTTGAGTACTTGCGGTCGGCCCGCCGACTTAACGCCAGGCAGGCTCACTGGTCTCTATTTTTCCAGTGATTTAATTTTACCATCATGTACCGGCCTGGCGCCTGGAACATCAAACCAAACGTGCTATTGCGCCAGTTTGATTCCAGGGAGGTAGCGCCCCCTTCACCCCCCCAAACAATCAATCAGCCTTCGTGCGTCCTTGGAACCGTTACTTGGGATATCGAGCGGAGGGTTTGACTGGCCCAGTCCCAGGAGCCTCTGCCAGTAGGGTGTCCCCTTAACCATCTGTACGTCCCGGCCGCCCTCCGCAGCAATGTCATCCAGTAGGGTTACACCAGTCGCTTTGCTTGCTATCCTGGCATCGCCCGAACTGTGGACTTCGTCCAGCGAGCATTCTAGTGGCCCACGCTGCGGCGGGACGTAGGAGAATATGTTAAGGTCTGCCAGACCTGCGTACGGGGAAAATCAGACTCCTCTCCCCCATCAGGCCTCCTCCATCCCCTCCCCACCTCTGCTCATCCGTGGTCCCACATTGCCGTCCATTTTATCACTGGACTTCCCCCTTCCCGTGGTAAGACAGTTATTCTCACTATCGTGGATCGCTTCTCCAATGCTGTGCACCTGGTTGCCCTCCCGAAGCTCCCCTCGGCCTTGGAGACGGCGGTCCTCCTGACTGACCACGTGATCAGGATCCACGGCATCCCGATGGACATTGTGTCTGACCGGGGGGGCCAATTCACATCTCAGGTCTGGAGGGCCTTTTGCCAGACCCTGGGAACCACTGAGCCTTTCCTCAGGTAATCACCCACAGAGTAATGGGAAGGCGGAGTGTGCCAATCAGACTTTGGAGGCCACCCTGTGGTGCGTAGCAGCCGACAATCCATCCTCTTGGAGCTCACACCTGACTTGGGTGGAATATTCCCTCAACTCGGCCATCTCCACGGCCACTGGACTCACCCCGTTCGAGGCATCCCTGGGGTACACACCGCCTCTCCTTCCTATGGCTGAGAGGGATGTTGTGGTTCCATCCATGGGGGTCCACGCCCACCACTGCTGGCGCATCTGGAGAGCCACTCGGGCTGCCCTCGCCCGTTCCACTGAGCGCACCTGGGCCGCAGCTGACAGGAAGCGGGTGCCCATGCCCAAGTACATGGTGGGCTAACAGGTTTGGTTAGCGGCAAGCCAGCTCCTGCTCAAAGAAAGGTCCAAAAAGCTGTACCTCCACTTCCTGGGCCCCTTCGTTATCACTCGGGTGATCAATGATGCGTCGGTTCAGCTGAAGTTGCCACCGACCCTGCGGGTGAACCCGATCTTTCACGTCTCAAATATCAAGCCCCTCTCGGTCAGTCCTCTCTGCCCCCACCCCCAAAGCCACCTCCCCCTCCCCGGATCATCGAAGGTCACCCTGCCTACATGGTCCGCCGGATCTTGGATGTTCGCCGTCGCGGCCGGGGCCGGCAGTACTTAGTGGGCTGGGAGGGCTACGGGCCGGAGGAACGCTCCTGGGTGCCCTCTGCTCAGGTCCTGGATAAGGAGATGCTCCGGGCATTCCACCAAGCTCACCCGAAGAAGCTTTCTGGACCGCCAGGAGGCGCTCCTAGAAGGGGGCCCCATCATGGGCAGCGAGAGCACGCCCCACCCATCCCGTCTCACCTTTCAGGTTCAGGTTCAGGTTACTTTATTTGTACCCGTAGGTAGATTTGTTTTGCAGTCTGGTGACATCCATATTTACAAGCCACAAATTACATTCAACATAGACACAAACACAGGCACATATGAAGCTGACTATAAACATGATAAGAATACTCAAGGCTCCATCAATCAGGGTATAAAAAGACAAAGAGATGGGAGAAAAACCAGAGGTAAGAGAGAAGGGTCATATTAGAAGTTAAAAACTAGTCAAAGAGGTTAAAAACTCAAAGGTCTAAAACCCAATAAAATATTTAGAACCCAAGTGACATCCTACAAAAATAAGTAAATATAAAATGGAGTTAATAAATAGGTACCTAAATTATGTGCAATATATTTTTACAGCTTGTTCAACTCTTTGACAGCAGCAGGGACAAAGCTGTTTTTGTAGCGCTGGGTTCTACTTTTTGGGACAGCAAACCTCCGTCTTGAGGGAAGAAGCTGAAAGTGGCAGTGCAAAGGGTGGGAGTCATCATTTAAAATGGAGGTAGCCATCCTCTGTACTTGTCTGGTGTACAGGGATGTCAGGCTCAGTTGTGGCTCACCAAGCAAACGACTGGACCATCTAACTACCTGATCCAAGGATTTCCTCTGTTTCAGTTTTATCTGACCAAACCATGACACTAAAGAAAAGGATAAAACAGATTCAATAAAAGCCAGATAAAACATTGTCATTATGGTTTGGTCAACTTGGAAGCGTGCAATTTTTCTCAAGCAATGGCTTGAGAAAATGGCTTGATCAAATTGCAGAGGATCTGCGCCACCGTGCAATGGCTGCACGGTGGCGCAGTGGTTTAGCACTGTGGCAGCACAGTTTTACCCTCGACCGGGGGATCGCGGGGATCATGAGATCGTGGGTTCGATCCCAGCCCCCGACCAACAGTGAGCTGTGTGGAGTTTGCATGTTCTCCCCGTGTTGCGTGGGTTTACTCCGGGATTTCTCCGGTTTCCTCCCGCATACCAAAAACATGTAGGTTTAGGGCGCTCGCGCACGCAGCGACCAGCAGCCGGTGGCTTGTCACCAGACTGCAAACCAAATCTACCTACGGGTACAAATAAGTAACAACAAAAAAAAAAAAGCAATGCAAATGTTGCTGACCCTTTTTGCACACCCTTTCACAGTTCTCTTCAAAGTTTAAATTACTATCAATAATCGTCCCAAGATATTTGTAGGATTGTTCACATTCGGTGGTCTGGCCTTTTAGTACGGTGACTTTGTGCCTGGGATTTTTCCTCCTAAAGTCAATAATCATGTCTTTAGTTTTTGTCGTATTCAGCTGCAGGTAGGAATCCTCACACCAGTGAACAAAATCATCAACTACTGGGCCATGGCCACTCTCACCATCCTGGAGGAGACTGACAATAACTTAGTCATCAGCATACTTTATAATGTGTCTGTTGTCACGTCTGCTCCGACACATGTTTATGTACAGGATGAGGAGTAGTGGTGACAACACACACCCCTGAGGAGAGCCAGTAGAAGAGCACTTTAGGTCAGACAATGTACCATTGACCCTTACTCTCTGCGTCCTGTTGGTTAAGAAATCCAGAATCCAACCCACCAGATTATTGCTCAAATCAAATTGCTGCAGGAGCCTTTCAACTGAGATATGAGGTTGGATTGTATTAAAGGCAGAGGAAAAGTCCACACATAAAAGTCTGGTGTGTGTCCCATTAAAATCCAGATGTTTAAAAAGCATATTAAACAGAGTGACAGTGGCATCCTCCACTCCTCTGTGAGGCCTATAGGCAAACTGCAGAGGATCTAATGCATGCTCAGTCTGTGAACTCATCACTCCACCTGAGGCAGAAGACGCACCTGCACCCGCTCATCAGCCAGCGTACTTAAGGAGGTTCTCTCCACGCATTCTACACTGGCTGGTCTGGGTATACTGCCCCTTAAAGACAAGCAGGTATTATTTTTCTGCTAGTTTAGACACGCTGTCTAACCTTGCTCTCTTCTCCTCTTCAGGTTGCTGCTATCATGCAGGTGTGTCTCCAGGACTGTGCACGCTCTCCCGCCACATCTCCATTAATCCCTTGGCCTCCAACCTCCACCCGGTCAGGCACCATCAGCTCATCCCCCCTACCTACTGGTTCGTCTGTTGCCCGCTGGAGTCCTGCCGGTTCTTCCTCGAAACCCCAAGTAAGTGACAATTTGGCTCGCCCATTTCCCCTTACTCCGTTCCTCTTCTGACAGCTCTCGTCTTCTCTTCTCAGGTGGATTCCTCTTGTGAGTGGCTGTTTCTGTAGTTGTGCGACTCTTGATATTCAACAAATTGTCTAACGTGTGTGGTTCCTTCCTGTGCTGTTGCATCGTGCACGTAAACTATCAATTTAGTAATCATGACACAAAATAAATCACTTTTTCGTTTCCATTAAATGTGCCATGACTAGTATCATTCAAAGACTCTACATACAGTGGTACGCTGTATTCCAGTGTTGTGTGAATTGAAATACATATAATGCTTCACCAAACTATTTTAAATGGAGCTATAGAACTACATCTACTTAAAACAACACAATGTAAGATTTCACCTTACAATAAAGTGTGTACCATCAATTATTTTGATGGTACGTAAACCTTTAACCGGGTGAATGTCACTTCCACCATAGTCTGAGAGGACCTGCATCACCTGCAGCAGTGCTTCATTTCCATTGCAGGAGCTATGAGTAAAACTTGGGTGACAGGAACTTTTTTAGCACTGTTCCTGTATATGGTCCTCTTACCCATCATGTCCCCATTGTGGGGTTAGGACCCATTGGTCTCCAGAGGTGTCGTTCGTGACGTAATCATTTGACAGTTTTGACCGCAACACTCCAAATCAAACCAATTGTGCTGTTTAGAATTAACTGAAGGGTAGCATCTCACTGGGCTGAAATAGCTCACAACTAGTTGGAGATAAAAAAAAACAAAAAACAAAAAAAACAACGTGAGACATATCTGAGAATTTGACAATTTTCACTTGGAATCACACTGTCTCACGAATGTTGCAATAATGTTGCACAAACTCCCAGTGCGTTTGCATACATGTCATGCAAGTGTTGCAAGACATTCTCGCAACATGCGTGAGTCTAAATTTAGGGGTTTTTTGCACTCACGACAGTCCCGCAATGGCTGCCCAACACTCGAGACGAGGTCGAAACGGGTTTGGGACACCTGCAATGACTCTGAGACTATTTTGAGAGAAAGCTGTCGCGCAAATTTTTTGAACGTGTTCAAAAATCCTGCAAGGCGAGGGCGAGACCCTGTGACTCAGGAGAGGAAAATGAGAACTGCCGAGAATGTTTGGAGCCATTTTGAAAACTCCCTTGAGAATGCTGTTCTCCAACTAGTCACAAACTGTCTCAGCCCAGTGAGATGCTACCTAAAATCACATAAAAATTATTATATGCATGAAATGAATGTAGTGCATCAGACCAACTTCCCATTTCTGTTTAATGACTGAGAAAAGGAACAGATCGTTTATAGTAACAGTGTGAGCAAACTGCAACAGCAGCAGTGGGGATTATGACCTCTGATGGCTGAAATGTGGATCATATCCCCACTATGGAGAACATAAGGCACCAGTTCCATGTCCCTCTGTTATAATGCTTGTGCCCTCCTAACGCTCACTCTGCAAAGCTGCCCAACTTGATTATGCCTTATAGGCAATCTGACAGTTCCTCTCTGCAATCACAGTGGCATTAGATTTTTTTTTTTTTTTTTTTTTTTGGGGGGGGGTTATTACATCTTCACTTTGCTCATTTTCTGAAAGGTTTTAGTGCTTCTTGCTGGCTTTTGTTTTGTTCACATTGTAACACGGAGTTAAATTCAATCAGCACCAAGTCAATCCTATAAACCCCACCCAGCAGTTTTTTGGGCTCACTGAAGTACTTACTCCAGAGATTTATTTACGCCCCGACCAGGTCCTGAAAGGGTTTCCTAATGAGGATGGTTCCTTTGGTGACGATGTCAGGGTAGATAAAAACACTCAACAGGTTCTTTTGGATTTGGTAAAGAGTTACAAGTACAATCAAAAAGGCATCATACAGTGCCTTGTATAAAACAGCATCCCAGTTTGCATTCTAGATAGATACCATAGATAGATGTACTTTATCGATCCCAAACTGGGAAATTGCAGATATTAATACTATTATACTATTGACAGAGAGAAGCTGTTAACATAAGATGACTTAAAGCTACAAGTTTGAAATAAAAAAGAGCCATTTAGTGGTTGTAATAAAAGTGGCATGTGGTGAGACAATGGGGGGGGAAAGCTGTAGTTTGAATGAGACTTTTAACTTGTGAAAAGTTTATCCCATCAGCCACTCCTAACCTCTAACCTTAACTTTTTCCCATATAAATATTTTAGTAGCAAACACTAACTATAACTGTAATGTAAAGAATGTGTAAAAATAGCTTAATGAGTAAAAGAAGTGAATAGGAACCCGGAAATAAAGTGAAAGTGTGTGGCGCATATATTGAGTTCATATTTCCCACATATGTATGACTGTATGTGTATTGGGGGCTTCACGTCTCGTGGGACAAAAGAGGTTTGGGCCTGCAGAGATCTACAGGAGATGATGAGGAGGTGTGAGTTTGGGCCTTTGTCTCGGAGAGGATGCCCCAGGAGGATTCCCGGAACATCGAGGGATAAGAGACAGTAGAGGAACATCAAAGAGTGCATTGTGACTGGGATTATGTACCATGGGATTGTATGTTTGCTAAAGCACCATGTGACTTAGGTTGTGTGGCTTCTGCAGGGTATAAGAGTGTGGTATGTGATTGCTCAGTCTCTTCTTTTGCTTAGAGAATGATAGAGCAATGTGTTCACTTAATAAAGCTGAACCTGAGAAATAAACTCAGCCTCATCCTTGAACGCATTCTCTACACTGGTGACCCTACGACAAATTATGGCCGGTGACGACCTTCACACACCGGACTCGACAGGAGCCAACCGGGCTAACGCAGCTATCGCAGTCCAGCTGCCCAATTTCTGGCAGCACAGCCCGCGCTCCTGGTTTACCACTGTCGAGGCGCAGTTCCATCTTCGGGGAATTTCAGCGGACGCAACGAAATTCTACCATGTAGTCACAAAGCAGGACAGCCTGACAGCACAGCGGGTGGAGAGCCTGACTAACCACCCACCAGACGACGACAAGTACGGCGCATTGAAAGCCGCCCTTATCCGTGCTTTCACCCCCTCGCTGGGAGAGCGAGCAGAGAAGCTCCTGGTGTTGACTGAAGGCAAGGCAGACAGGCCTGCGGACCTGATGGCGAGGATGCTGAGTCTGAGAGGCGATGATGATGACAGCTTTATCTTCGCCCATCTTTTCCTCAGGACACTACCGTCAGCGGTGAGAGTCACCCTGGCCAGCTCACAGCTGCTGACCAACCGAGAGTACCACGAGCTGGGCCAGGAGGCACAGCGACTCGTCGACGCCCATAGACGGCACATGGCCACGACGGCGGCAGTGGAGCTGAGCGCAACGCCGGGAGACGGCAGGAGGTCAGAGGCTGCAGCACCAGATTTGCTGACGTCAGCAGCGGCGGAGACCAGGAGACGCGGAGCGGGCGACGCCCTCTGCTTTTATCATTGACGTTTCGCCGAGAGGGCATACAAATGCATTCCACCGTGCCAGTTCAAGCGCTCGGGAAACGCCAGGACCGAGAGTCGGTAGCAGCTGCTGCTCTCGGCGCGAAGAATAAGCTGCTCTACATCACAGACGCAAAATCAGGGAGGCAGTTCCTGGTGGACACGGGCTCCCAGCTGAGCTTCATCACACCTTCCTACGCTGACCGGCTGGCACCTTCCAGCGGACCCCTGGTGTTAGCGGCGAACGGCTCGACGATCAAGACCTTCGGGGAGAAGACCCTCCCCCTGTCTTTTCACGGACATTCGAGTGGACTTTCATCGTGGCTGCAGTCAGTAATAACATGTTAGGTGCTGATTTTTTGTGCTCAAATGGTTTATTGGTTGATCTTGCTAATAGACGTCTGGTTAATGCACTGTCTTTCCACTCCATTTCCTGTACAGCCCGGGTGGTCCAGCCTGCTGCACAGCCCAACGTCACAGCTGCGGGTGGTAAGTTTCAAGCACTGCTCACTCAGTTTCCAGCACTCACAGTCCCAACGTTTTCGGCGTCAGTGGCTAAACATGGGGTGGAACATTTTATAACTACCACTGGCCCCCCCGTTTTTGCAAAAGCTCGGCACTTGGACCCAGCTAAACTGGCCATAGCACACGAGGAATTCGCCAACCTGGAAAAACTTGGCATCATTAGATGCTCTAACAGCCCCTGGGCTTCACCACTGCATATGGTCCCCAAGGCTGATGGCTCGTGGCGGCCTTGCGGTGATTTCCGCAGGTTGAATAACGCTTCAGCACACGACCGCTACCCGATTCCGCACATCCAGGATTTTTCGGTGCATTTAGCGGGGGCACGCATTTTTTCTAAAATAGATTTGGTGCGCGGGTACCACCAAGTCCCAGTCCACACTCAGGACATACCCAAAACAGCGGTAATAACTCCTTTTGGGCTTTTCGAGTTTTTGCGCATGCCTTTTGGACTCAAGGGTGCCGCGCAGACTTTCCAGCGCATAATGGATGCAGTTTTACCCGGCCTCCCTTTCGTGTTCGTCTACTTGGATGATATTTTGGTAGCAAGCACGTCCGAGGACGAACACGAAAGCCACCTCACAGCGGTTTTTCGGAGGCTGGCGGAGCACGGGTTAATAATTAACCCAGCGAAGTGCCAGTTCGGGGTGACGCAAATAGATTTTTTGGGGCACCGCGTTTCGCCAGAAGGAGCGGTCCCTCTGCCCGATAAAGTACGCGCAATAACAGATTTTCCCCAACCTCAGACGATCAAAGCATTGCAGGAATTTTGGGGAATGGTTAATTTTTATAACCATTTCCTCCCAGGCGCAGCGCAGCTCATGCAACCATTGTATGCAGCACTTAAAAAACAAAAACCTGCAAATAAGATCGAGTGGTCCCCGGAGCGGGAGCGCGCATTCTCCCAGGTTAAATCAGCCCTGGCGAACGCTGTTTTGTTGGCACACCCAGTGCCAGCGGCCTGTATGGCGCTCACCACGGACGCTTCCGATTTAGCGGTGGGAGCGGTCGTTGAACAGTTTGTGTCAGGGAGCTGGCAACCTCTCGCATTTTTCAGCAAAACCTTGCGCGATAACGAGCGGAAATACAGCGCGTTCGATAAGGAGCTGTTGGCCCTGCATTTGGCCATCCGCCATTTCCAGTTCTGGCTGGAGGGGCGCCGTTTCACCGCGTTTGTGGACCATAAGCCGCTAACGTTTGCGATGGCCAAGATTTCAGAGCCTTGGTCAGGCCGGCAGCAAAGACAGCTGGCCGCGATATCGGAGTTCACCACCGATATTCAGCATGTCGTGGGCAAACATAATGTAGTGGCAGATTGTCTTTCGCGTGCGGTAACAGCGTCAGGCCCCGTGGGGGCAGACTCGGCAACCGTGGCCGCGGGCCAGGTTTGTGGCGCGGAAGCGCTCGCAGCCCCGGTCCGCATAGGTTTAGATTACGCAGCCATGGCCGCGGAGCAGGTTAGCGACGCGGATGTGCGCGCGCTCCAGTCTGGACCAACAGGGTTAAGGCTGGAGCACAGGGTGCAGCAGATAGGTATGCCCCCTCTAATCTGCAATGTCTCCACGGGGCGAGGGCGCCCCGTGGTTCCAGCTGCGTGGCACCGCCGCGTTTTTGACTCAATCCATTCTCTGGCGCACCCGGGGGTGCGCGCATCGATTAAAATGGTGGGGGAGAAATTTGTTTGGCCGGGGTTGTGTAAACAGGTCAAAGAATGGGCAGCAGCCTGCGTAGCGTGTCAGCGAGCCAAAATACACAAGCACACTAGAGCCCCTTTGGAGCCTTTTCACATCCCGGCTAAACGTTTCGATCATGTGCATGTCGACTTGGTGGGCCCCCTTCCGTTGTCGCAGGGGTTCACACACCTTTTGACAATGGTAGATCGCACCACGCGCTGGCCAGAAGTGGTTCCTTTAGCGTCAACTACGGCAGCAGACGTTGCACGCGCGTTTTTAACGGCTTGGGTTGCGCGTTTTGGAGTTCCGTCGGACATAACGTCCGACAGAGGTCCCCAATTCGTTTCCGAACTCTGGTCATCCATGGCCCACAGCCTGGGGGTGAAGATTCACCGTACTACCGCGTATAACCCCCAAGCTAACGGTTTGTGCGAACACTTTCATAGGTCATTGAAAGCAGCCCTCAGAGCGTCTCTTACGGATACAAATTGGGTGGATAAACTTCCATGGGTTTTATTAGGGTTGCGTTCCGCACCTAAGGAGGATTTGCAAGCCTCTCCGGCTGAATTAGTTTTTGCTCAACCCCTCCGTTTGCCGGGGGAATTCCTTCCGGACAACCCTGCACCAAATTGCCCCCCCGCTCAGCTGTTACAGAGCGGCACAGGATCAAACACCCTTCCTGGCCCAGTTCATCACAGTTTTCCGCGCGTTTTTGTGCCAAGGGCTTTAAAAAATGCGGAGTTTGTTTTTGTTAGACATGATGCTCAACGACCAGGTTTGCGGCCGCCTTACGACGGGCCTTTCAGAGTGTTGGAGATGGGGGAGAAACATTTTTTGCTTGATTTGGGAGACAGAAAATAGTTGATTTGCATTAACAGACTCAAACCCGCCTTTGTTCTGGCTGATGAACACGTGCAGTTGGCCAGGGCCCCCCGCCATGGCAGGCCGCCGGGAAGACATTGTTCTGAGCCACCACAGAGATGTGCTAATAATTCTGATTCACAGATGCAGGGAGCCGCTGCAGAAGGAATAAAGCCGGCTTACAGCAAATATGGCAGGAGGTTAAAACCCAAGCAATTGCGGGATTGATTTGTGATATGTTGTGATGTTTTCTGCTATGCATCTCCGATTATGTTTTGTCCCTGAATAGACGTTTGGGGGGGGGGGGTTATGTGGCGCATATATTGAGTTCATATTTCCCACATATGTATGACTGTATGTGTATTGGGGGCTTCACGTCTCGTGGGACAAAAGAGGTCTGGGCCTGCAGAGATCTACATGAGATGACGAGGAGGTGTGAGTTTGGGCCTTTGTCTCGGAGAGGATGCCCCAGGAGGATTCCCGGAACATCGAGGGATAAGAGACAATAGAGGAACATCAAACAGTGCATTGTGACTGGGATTATGTACCATGGGATTGTATGTTTGCTAAAGCACAATGTGACTTAGGTTGTGTGGCTTCTGCAGGGTATAAGAGTGTGGTATGTGATTGCTCAGTCTCTTCTTTTGCTTAGAGAATGATAGAGCAATGTGTTCACTTAATAAAGCTGAACCTGAGAAATAAACTCAGCCTCATCCTTGAACGCATTCTCTACAAGTGAAGTTTAAAGGGGTTATTGACTGCCCATTTTTTCATATGTTGACCGCTCCCACGTCTTTATGAAATGTTTGACTTATTTTGTTCTAATTTTCTTTAATTATTCAATTACGGCAGCATATTTGTGAATCATCTTTTGCAGCCTTTCTCAGAATGACCCATTTCAGTGCATGTCTCTTCAAATGCCCAAGATACGCAGTTAACTTAGCCCTCCCTCTTATGTCACTATTGCAAACCTTTGCTGGCTAGTTGGTTTGCTGGCTAGTGAGCTTGAGCCAACTAATGTAAATTTCTCTTAAAGAATGTTTCAGTGGTTGATAGAATATGACCTATGCCCTATGCCCTAAGTACCTAGCTGACACTATGTGTAGCTAGTAGCTGCCAAGCAAAAATGACGTTTAGCAAAAATAACATCTAAGAGCAACGTATATGGTCAAATGTTGGTAGATGAACAAGAATTCCAGCGGAGGGTGAATAGATTTTTTAGAAAATAGCAAGTGAATAGGCAGTTAAGCTAGTGCCAAGCTAATGCTGACAGCCTGATGCAGCATCTGTAACTTGTGCCAAAATTCAGTCGGGATTGAAAGATAGTTTCTCTCTTGCCATTCATTCCAATGGAGATTTTTTCCAAAGAAAGGTCCCAAATATGGAAGTTTGGGGGGAGGGGGTGACTTAGGCTCACTATACATGAATTTCAGAAGGTTAAACACACCCATACACACTCACACGCACACACAGAGGGAGATACATTGACAGTAAGCACATGAGTTGGAGAACAGGTTGGGACTTTGGGGTTAAACACGCTTACGCACAGCCCCAGAAATTACATTTAAAGGGAAACTTTTGAAAAAGAAGAAAATGAGTATGTTCAATCCTGCTTCTGTTACATTTATGTATATGTTTATATACATATACAGGGAGTGTAGCCTAATGCTATTCACGGAGACGTGGCTAACAGAACTAGCAACAGATGCTACCATTGAACTGGAGGGTTTCCATGCAATACGGGCAGACCGAACGTTATTGGGGTTGGATTTAAGATGACGGCGCGCAGTTGTGCAGCGGCTCTTTGATCCCTATTTTTGTTCATATGTATGCTGTTTTTGGATATTGGACCGTGTGAAGCTGGATTTGTGTACAGTCGTACTGAGCTGATAAACATTGGACTTCAACAAAAGTCTGCTGTTACAGCAGTTTTCGAGAACACACAAGACATACCGGAGGCTATCTGTAGACCAGCGGGATCACCATGGATTGTTGTCGGTCCTGGGAAGCGACGCAGACGGAGGAGGGAGAGAAAGAAAAAGCGGGGATGCCGGTCGGGCCTGCTAGCAAGGCTAAAGAGACAACCGCATAGACCGCCGCTACCAAGCATTTTTCTCTCCAACGCCAGAAGCATCGTCCACAAGATGGATGATCTAGAGCTACAGCTGGCAACTAATAAAACTGTGAGAGACTGCTGTGTGCTGTTGTTAACGGAAAGCTGGCTCCATCCGCTGATCACCGATGCTGCTGTACAGCTGCCAGGGCGCACACTTCACCGAATGGACCAAACAGCGGAATCCGGTAAAAAAAGAGGAGGCGGCCTCTGCATTTTTCTTCACAACACTTGGACTAATCACAGCAGTATTATTAACACTTAACTGTTCTCCTGATCTAGAGACAATGTCAGTCTTATGTCGGCCTTTTTATCTTCCTCGAGAGCTGAGCGTGATCATTTTAACAGCCGTCTATATTCCCCCGATGCAAATACTAAAGCGGCCCTTAGTCATTTGTACAGTGTAATAAATAAACAGCAGCAGGCCTATCCTGAGGGTGTTCACATTATAGCTGGTGATTTTAATCAAGCATGCTTGAAAACTGTGCTGCCTAATTTCACACAGTATGTGAAATGTGCCACTAGGGGAAAGAATTGTTTTGATCAGGTGTATTCGAACCTGAAGCATGCTTACAGAGCTGTGCCGTGTCCACATCTTGGCCTATCATACCATCTATCATTTCTCCTCATCCCAGCATACACCCCCCTCAGGAGAACTGTTAGACCTACTATAAAGAACAACACAACATGGCCTGAGGGAGCTCTTTCTCAGCTGCAGGACTGTTTTTCAAACACTCTATGGGATTTATTCAAGAATGAGGATCTGGAAATGTACACACAGACTGTATTACACTACATTATCTTCTGTATCAATCAGGTGACTGTGGAAAAACGCATCAGGGTTTTTCCTAACCAGAAGCCTTGGATGACAAAAGAAGTCCAGGCACTCCTCAGAGCTCATGATACAGCTTTCAGGTCAGGGGATACAGATCTGTATAGCACTGCCCAGGCTAATCTGAAGAAAGGCATTAAGGAGGCTAAACAGACCTATAAGAAGAAAGTCGAGGACCATTTTTCTGATAATGATTGGAGACGAGTATAGCAAGGCTTTAACCATATCACAAACTATAAGTGCAGCAACATCATTTCCAGTGACATCAGTGCCTCACTGGCAGAAGAACGGAACTGCTTTTTCGCACGGTTTGAGGCAAATACATCTCGCCCGGACCCACAGATGTTATTGAATGCCAGCTCTGATGTGCTTATCCTGCAGGATCATGAGGTGAGACAGACACTGAGAGCAGTTCACCCGAGAAAGGCTACTGGTCCCGATGGAGTGCCAGGAAAGGTGCTCAGAGCATGTGCAGATCAGCTATGCTCTGTTTTGACTGACATTTTTAACTTGTCTCTCAAGGCAGCCGTTGTTCTACAGTGTTTAAAATCTGCAGTCATTATTCCTGTACCAAAAAAAACATACTATTAGCAGTCTGAATGACGATCAACCAGTAGCATTAACACCCATTGTTATGAAGTGCTTTGAGAAAATGGTATTGAAACATCTTTTGTCTAGTCTCCCCCCAGACTTTGATCGGCACCAGTTTGCCTACAGGTGGGGCAGATCCACTGAAGATGCTATTGCTATAGCTCTCCACTCGGCATTCAGCCATTTAGAAGACAAGGGGAGCTATGTAAGAATGTTGTTTGTTGATTATAGCTCGGCATTTAATACAATTATTCCCAACATTCTCATCACCAAATTGCTTCAGCTTTGTCTGCCTACTCACACTTGCAGCTGGATTAAGGACTTCATAACAAACAAAACACAGACTGTTAGACTTGGACCCCATTCCTCTTCTACAGTCATGCTTAACACAGGCTTGCCACAGGGATGTGTGTTGATCCCCACTTTGTATTCATTGTACACATATGACTGCATACCTGTTCATCCCACAAACATTATAGTGAAGTTTGCCGATGACACAACAGTAGTGGGGCTCATATCAGGAGGAGATGAATCCGCATACAGAGATGAGGTCCAGAAACTGGTGAGATGGTGCTCAGATAATAATCTGCTATTGAATACAAAAAAACCCAAAAAAACTCATTATTGATTTTAGGAAGCATAGCAGTGAACCACCTCCTCTATATATAGGCAAGGAGCGTGTGGAGAGGGTGGAGGCTTTTAAGTTTTTGGGCGTTCATATTTCTCACAACCTTACGTGGGCAGTTAACACCATAGCTACGATAAAAAGGCTCAACAACGTCTACTCTTTCTGAGGCTCCTCAAGAAGAATGGCCTGAATGCACAGTTGCTGGTTTTATTTTATCGCTCTGCTATTGAGAGCATTCTGTCTTATGGCATCACGGTTTGGTATGCGGGCTGTTCAGTCGCAGACCGCAAAGCCTTCCAGAGAGTGATCGAGACTGAGCAAAAAATCACTGGCTGTTCTCTCCCTTCTCTGGAAGAGATTTCCAGGTCTCGGTACCTCAACAGAGCTACTGCCATCATTAAAGACTGTGCTCATCCAGGCCATGACTTCTTTCACCTGCTCCCCTCGGGAAAGCGGTACAGATCCCATAAAACCCGGACTACCAGGTTTAATCATAGTTTTTTTTCCCAGCAGCAGTACGTATTTTGAACGGATTTATGTAACACGCACAGACTGCTGATATTTTTTGTTATTTTAGGTTATTTTGTAGCAACAACCCTGTGTGCATAAGCTGGCCTTTTGTATTTATCGCTCAGTATGTTTTTCATTATTGCTACGTACATATTGTATTCAACTTTTAGGTAATTTTGTTTCAAGCATTATTTATTGTTGTAATCATAAGAATGTTAAATGCATGACTGAATTGTGAATGTGATAGTTTGTTTATAGTTTGTTTTTAGGGAGCAGCATCTCAATTTCGTTGTGTTGTTCATTAACAATGGAATGACAATAAAGGCACTTTGACTTTGACTTTGAACACCAGACAGTGAGAAGGCAAGGGGCGGTGGAGTGATGACGTATGTCAATAACAACTGGTGCAGACCGGGACATATCACGGTTAAACAACAACACTGCAACAAAGACATGGAGTTGCTAGCTGTTAGCATGTGGCCTACATATCTCCCGAGGGAATACTCACACGTGATCTGCATTGTTATTTATGCAAATCCGACGGCGAACGCTGGGACAGCGCGTGACATCATCCACTCAGTAACTGGCAGGCTGCAGACAGAACACCCAGATGCTCTTCTCCTCATCTCAGGTGATTTCAACCACATTTCACTGTCTCCCATTCTACCCACGTTCACCCAGTATGTCACATGCCACACTAGAGACAATAAAACACTGGTGTAGCACCTTGGGGGAGTCAGATTATTTAGCATCTCAGACAAGAGACAGTGGATAAGCATGGGAGAACAATGCTCAGGAGGTTCCTGGCGAGATAGCAGGAAGGAGTCAAGGACGTAGGGGGTTGAATGCAGTGTAATGCAAATGTCATGTTGTGTGTAGAGAAATGCCATGAAACTTGTGAGGAGTGATTTGGGAAAAAGAAGAGTGCCTGCTGAAATGTGTCATTCTGTTCTGTGCTTGAAAGATGTGAAGTGTGTAATAAACCATTTGTCGTGAATATGTCTCTTATTTTACACACTCCACACTGGTGGAGTGTGTAAATGTGTGTAAATGACTACAGACCTGTAGCGCTCACCTCTGTAGTCATGAAGTCCTTTGAGCGCCTGGTCCTGTCCCACCTCAAGTCCATCACCACCCCTCTCCTGGACCCGCTGCAGTTTGCCTACCGAGCCAACAGGTCTGTAGACGATGCAGTCAACCTGGCCCTCCACTCCATCCTGCAGCACCTGGACTCCCCGGGAACCTACGCCAGGATCCTGTTTGTGGACTTCAGCTCCGCATTCAACACCATCCGCCCCGCTCTGCTCCGGGACAAGCTGTCCCTGCTCAACGTGCCTGACTCCCTCTGCAGGTGGATCATCGACTTCCTGACGGACCGGAGGCAGCATGTGCGGCTGGGAAAGACTGTCTCAGACTATACTAGCATCAGCACCGGATCACCCCAGGGCTGTGTACTTTCCCCCCTACTCTTCTCCCTTTACACCAACTCCTGCACCTCCAGCCACCAGTCTGTCAAGTTGATCAAGTTTGCGGACGACACCACCCTCATCGGGCTCATCTCCAACGGCGACGAGTCCGCCTACAGGAGAGAGGTGGCCCAGCTGGCGTCCTGGTGCAGCAATAACAACCTGCAGCTGAACGCTCTGAAGACAGTGGAGATGATTGTAGACTTCAGGAAAGTCACTACTCCTCTGCCCCCCCTCACCCTCTCAGGCTCTCCCATCACCACTGCTGATTCCTTCCGCTTCCTAGGCACTACCATCACCAGGGACCTCAAATGGGAGCTGACCATCAGCTCACTCATCAAAAAAGCCCAGCAGAGGATGTTCTTCCTGCGGCAGCTGAGGAAGCTCAAGCTACCCACCAAGATGTTAGTGCAGTTCTACACAGCCATCATCGAGTCCATCCTCACCACCTCCATAACCGTGTGGTACGCAGGAGCCACTGCCAGGGACAGACTAAGGCTGCAGCGCGTCGTGCGCACTGCTGAGAAGGTGATCGGCTGCAAGCTCCCATCTCTCCAGGATCTGTACATCTCCAGGACCCGGAGGCGTGCTGGCCGGATCATAGCCGATCCCTCACACCCTGGTCACGTACTGTTTGCCCCCCTCCCCTCTGGTAGAAGACTTCGGTCCATCCAGACTAAAACCTCCCGTCACATGAACAGCTTCTTCCCCTCTGCCATTAGACTGCTGAACACTAAGTGACTCTCGTGCACCATGTACAGCAGCTCAACCAGACTCATGTCAATCATCACTGTTTTCTTCCTGCATTACCGACTGCACTATATAGTTCTCCACAGTATCTGCTGCTGGCTAATATATATTTTAACTGTTGACCAGTATCACTTAATCTTATCCTACACTTTATTACATGTATAGTTTATTTCTCTTATCTTATCATGTTTAATGTTGCAGCATTGTACCGAGACAAATTCCTAGTTTGTGTACTACATGAACAATGGCAATAAACCTGATTCTGATTCTGATTCTGATTCTGATTCTGGTGACCCAAGACGTATTATGGAACACGAGGCAAGAACCCCGGAGACAGCCCGGACTGGAACCCACAGCCACGCATGTGCGGTTTCAGTCAAGCTACCGGACTTCTGGCAGCACAACCCACGCTCTTGGTTCCACCACACCGAGGCCCAGTTTGCCCTCCGGGGAGTAACGGCAGACGACACCAGATTCTACCATGCGGTCGCAGTGCTGGACGCCCGCACAGCCCAGCAGGTAGCGAGCCTGCTCAATCAGCCACCAGCCTGCAACAAATATGAGGCGCTCAAGGCTGCGCTCATCCAGCGCTACACGCTCTCGGAATGTGAGAGAGCGGAGAGGCTCCTGAGACGGACCGAGTTAGGAGATGGTTCGGCCTTCGACCTGATGGAGAAGATGCTGGCGTTAATGGGCATGGACGACGGGCACTTTCTGTTTGCCCAACTTTTCCTCTGGAACCTTCCAACGATGGCGAGAGCGGTTCTGGCCAATTCGCCGTTGCTGGCCGTGCGGGACTACTGTGCGCTAGCCCAGGAGGCAGACCGGCTCATCCTCACCACCAGGGCGATCACAATCAACGTGGCAGCAGCGTAGCCCAGCAAGACGGCCAGAGGAGGCGAGGAGCCACCGACGGTAGCAGCAGCGGGCGCCAAGGAGTGCCAGAGAGACACGCTCTGCTTCTACCACCGCCGCTTCGGAGAGAATGCACCCAGATGTGCACCACCGTGCCAATTCAAGCGCTCGGGAAAATGCCGAGGCCGACGGTCGGTAGCAGCTGCGACCCTCGGTGAAGAGAACAAGCTGCTCTATATGATGGACGCGTGCTCGGGGAGGCGTTTCCTCGTGAACACCGGAGCCCAGAAGATCTTCATCCTGCCGACCTACGCTGACCGGCTGGCAGGACCTAGCAGCCCCGAGATGTTGGCAGCAAACAGCTCGGAAATTAAGACCTTTGGTGAGAGGACACTGATCTTATCTCTACACGGCCGTATATACGAGGGGACTTTTGTCGTAGCAGCACTGAATTACCATACCCTGGGGGCTGATTTTCTGTGTGCACATGGTTTACTGGTCGATGTTGCTAACAGGCGCCTGATTAATGCACTGTCCTTTGATTCTCTCCCCTCTATAGCTCGAGTGACCCGGCCAACAGCAAAAGCCAACATCACAGCTACAGGCGGTAAGTTCCACACACTGCTCACTCAGTTCCCAGCACTCACGGTCCCAACGTTTTCTGCGGCCATCGCTAAACACGGGGTGGAGCACTTTATCATCACCACCAGGCCGCCCGTTTTTTCGAGACCTCGGCGCTTGGACGCAGCTAAACTGGCCATAGTGCGCGAGGAGTTCGCCAACCTGGAAAGGTTGGGCATCATCAGGCGTTGGAACAGCCAATGGGCATCCCTGCTACACATGGTCCCTAAGGCTGAGGGATCGTGGCGACCCTTCGGTGATTTCCGCAGGTTGAACAATGCCACAGCGCACGACCGCTACCCAATTCCCCACATACAGGATTTTTCCGTTCAACTCGCCGGAGCACGCATTTTTTCCAAAATAGACCTGGTCCGCGGTTACCACCAAGTCCCAGTGCGTGCGGAGGACGTACTCAAAACAGCGGTAATAACTCCGTTCAGTCTATTCGAGTTCCTGCGCATGCCATTCGGGTTAAAAGGTGCGGCACAGACATTCCAGCGCATGATGGATGCAGTGCTGCTCGATCTCCCGTTCGTATTCATCTACCTGGACGATATCTTGGTAGCCAGTGCGTCCAAAGACGAACACAAAACCCACCTCAGGACGGTTTTCCGGAGGTTGGAGGAGCACGGGTTAATAATCAACCCGGCGAAATGCCAGTTCAGCGTGACGGAGATTGTTTTTTTGGGGCACCGCGTCACTCTGGAAGGAGCGATCCCGCTGCCCGACAAAGTGCGCGCCGTGGCGGATTTTCCCCAGCCTCAGACGGTCAGGGCGCTGCAGGAATTTTTGGGGATGGTGAACTTTTATAACCGTTTCCTTCCCCGCGCGGCGCAGCTCATGCAACCATTGTACGCCACGCTCAAGAGACAGAAACCCGCAGATAGGATCGAATGGACCCCGGAGCGAGAGCGGGCGTTCTCGGAGGTTAAAGCAGCCCTGGCAAACGCCGCACTGCTGGCACATCCGGACCCGGCAGCCCGGATAGTGCTCACCACTGACGCTTCAGACGTGGCCACAGGGGCTGTCGTAGAGCAGTGCGTTGCCGGGGCTTGGCAGCCGCTCGCCTTTTTCAGCAGAACTTTGCGCGACAGTGAACGTAAATACAGCGCGTTTGACAGGGAGTTACTGGCTCTCCACCTAGCCATACGCCACTTCCAGTTCTGGCTGGAAGGGCGCAGCTTCACCGCGTTCGTGGACCACAAGCCGCTAACATTCGCGATGGCCAAGGTTTCAGAACCGTGGTCGGGCCGGCAGCAGAGACAGCTGGCCGCGATCTCAGAGTTTACTACCGATATTCAGCATGTGTCGGGTAAACTGAATGTGGTGGCGGACTGCCTCTCGCGCGTTGTGGTGGCCCCGGTCTGCGTGGGGATAGATTACGCAGCCATGGCCGCGGAGCAGATTAGCGATGCAGAAGTGCACGTGCTCCAGTCTGGACCAACAGGGTTAAGGCTGGAGAGCAGGGTGCTGCAAGATGGCTTCCCCCTCCCTAATCTGCGATGTCTCCATGGGACGCCCGTGTCCGGTGGTCCCAGTCACGTGGCGCCGCCGTGTGTTTGAGTCAGTTCACACTCTGGCGCACCCAGGAGTGCGCGTGTCGGTCAAAATGGTGGGAGAGAAGTTTGTGTGGCCGAGCCTATGCAAACAAGTAAAAGAGTGGGCTGCAGCCTGCATGGCGTGCCAACGAGCCAAGGTACACAGACACAAGAAGGCTCCCTTGGAGCCATTTCAGGTACCGGCTAAGAGGTTCGACCATGTTCACGTGGACCTCATGGGCCTCCTCCCGCCATCACAAGGGTGCACTCACCTCCTGACAGTGGTGGACCGCACCACGCGCTGGCCAGAAGCAGTCCCGCTGGCGGCAACCACGTCCGTGGACGTAGCACGCGCTTTTTTAACAGCTTGGGTGGCGCGTTTTGGAGTCCCGTCAGACATTACGTCCGACAGGGGCCCTCAATCTGTTTCCGAACTCTGGTCCGTGATGGCCCGCAGCCTGGGTGTTTCAATTCACCACACAACCGCATACAACCCACAGGCCAATGGTTTATGCGAGCGTTTTCATAGATCACTGAAAGCAGCACTCAGGACTTCACTGACGGACAAATTGGGTAGACAGGCTGCCGTGGGTTTTATTGGGGTTGCGCTCCGCGCCAAAAGAGGATTTGGAAGCTTCCCCCACAGAGCTGGTTTTTGCGCAGCCCCTACGGCTGCCCGGGGAATTTCTACCAGATAATCCCACGCCGGGCAGCTGCCCGTCTCAGCTTTTGCAGCATAGCGCAAACACAGGCACGCTGCCGGGCCCTGCCCACCACAGTTTTCCGTGTGTTTTCGTGCCTAAAACTTTGAAGAGCGCGGAGTTCGTGTTCGTCAGACACGACGCCCACCGCCCTCCATTGCACCCACTCTATGATGGACCGTTCAGAGTGTTGGAAACAGGGGATAAGCATTTTTTGCTAGACTTGGGGGGTAGGCGGGAGAAAATTGGCATAGACAGACTCAAACCCGCTTTCGTTGTGGCGGACGAGCAAGTGCTGTTGGCTAGGGCCCCTCGGCGTGGAAGACCCCCACGGAGAGCTCCCCAGGGAAACGATTCATCAGAGCAGCCACACGGACAGACTGAAGTGGCCCCCCCCCCTCGCCACGGCCCACCCACAGTCAGACACACTCCTAGCAGCCCCCCACCAGCACAGCAGTGCCGCGGAGGCGGTAAACCCCAGTTACAGCAGATACGGGAGGAGACGGAAGCCCAAACGGCGTGTGGACTGATGTTCTATTGTTCTATCTAAAATGCTGGGGGGGCAGTGTAGTACCTTGGGGGAGTCAGATTATTTAGCATCTCAGACAAGAGACAGTGGAAAAGCATGGGAGAACAATGCTCAGGAGGTTCCTGGCAAGATAGCAGGAAGGAGTCAAGGACGTAGGGGTTGAATGCAGTGTAATGCAAATGTCATGTTGTGTGTAGAGAAATGCCATGAAACTTGAGAGGAGTGATTTGGGAAAAAGAAGAGTGCCTGCTGAAATGTGTCATTCTGTTCTGTGCTTGAAAGATGTGAAGTGTGTAATAAACCATCTGTCGTGAATATGTCTCTTATTTTACACACTCCTCATTGGACTTATTCTACGCAAACACTAAAGAGGCGTACACCTTATCACCATTCCCCCCACTCGGGAGATCGGATCACAACTTGGTTCATCTCCTGCCGGTGTACAAACCCCTAGTGCACAGACAACCTCCGGTCATGCGCACAGTGAAGTTATGGTCTGAGGAGGCAATGGACGCTCTAAAGGACTGTTTTGAAACCACTGCCTGGGAGCAGCTCTGTGATCCACATGGTGAGGAAATCGATGGCCTCACTCACACCATCACGGACTACATCAGCTTCTGTGTGGACAACACCGTACCCACCAAGACCATACGGTGTTGCTCGAACAACAAACCCTGGATCAACCCTGAGATAAAAACACTTCTGAGAGAGAAGAAGAGGATCTTCAGGTCGGGGAACAGGGAGATGCTGAAGTCCATACAGAGGGAGCTGAGAAGGAAGATCAGAGAAGGCAAGGACAGCTTCAGGAAGAAGATGGAGGACAAGCTGCAACAGAGCGACATCGGTGGGGTCTGGAGAAACCTTAAAACCATCTCTGGGCTCCAGAATACCCCCCCCCCCCCAGGCCACGGGGGGCAGGGAGTGGGCGAACAATCGGAACCTGTTTTTTAATAGGTTTGACCAACCGCCCTCTCCCCCGACTGCACAACAACCACTGCTGCCTCTAAAGACATTGAGTCCTGCTGTCCACACCCCACTCCACCAACACCCCCCCCCCACTCCCAACACACAGCCCCCCAACATGACCCTTACTAAGACCCAGGTGAGGACGAAGCTGAGGAAGATCAAGGCGAGGAAGGCGTCGGGACCGGACGGCATCAGCGCAAAGCTCCTCAAGTCCTGCGCAGACCAGCTGTGTGGGATTGTGGAGCTCATCTTCAACCTGAGCCTGAAGCTGGGGAGGGTACCACGGTTGTGGAAAACATCTTGTGTGGTACCTGTACCAAAGACTTCCCACCCCAAAGACCTGAACAGCTACAGACCAGTGGCCCTGACGTCTCACATGATGAAGACCCTGGAGAGACTGCTCCTTGCTCACCTCCACCCACTGGTGGGACCAGCGATGGATCCACTCCAGTTCGCCTACCAGCATGGCACTGGGGTGGAGGATGCAGTGATCTTCCTCCTTCACCGTTCTCTGTCCCACCTGGAGAAGCCCGGGAATGCGGTGAGGATCATGTGCTTTGACTTCTCCAGTGCTTTCAACACCATCCAACCGATGATCCTGAAGGACAAGCTGCTGTGCGCAGGGGTGGTCTAGCACCTGTCATCATGGATCCTGGACTACCTCACTAACCGGCCACAGTTTGTGAGAACCCGGGACTGTGTGTCCGACACGATCATCGGTAGCATGGGGGCCCCCCAGGGAACGGTTTTGGCTCCCTTCCTGTTCACCCTTTATACTGCAGACTTCTCAGACAACACAACACACTGCCATCTACAGAAGTTCTCTGACGACTCTGCGATCGTCAGCCTCATCACCAACGGAGATGAAACTGAGTACAGAGGACTTATCCAGGACTTCGTGGACTGGTGCCATCGGAACTGCCTCCAGATCAACACGAGGAAAACTAAGGAGCTGGTGGTGGACTACCGCAGGCAAGGACAACCCCTCACAGCACCAGTAAACATACAGGGAACAGACATTAAGATGGTGACATCCTATAAGTACCTAGGTGTTCATCTGAACAATAAACTAGACTGGTCACACAATACCGATGCACTCTACAAGAAGGGACAGCGCAGGCTGTTCCTACTGAGGAGACTCAGGTCTTTTGGTGTACAAGGGGCGCTGCTGAAGACATTCTACGACACAGTGGTGGCATCAGCCATCACTTTTGGAGTGGTCTGCTGGAGCAGTGGCATTACAGCAGCCGATAGGAAGAGACTGAACAAACTGATCAAGAAAGCTAGCTCTATCCTAGGGCAACGCCTTGACCCAGTGGAGGAGATAGGAGAGAGAAGGATGGTGGCTAAACTGTCATCTCTGCTGGAGTCCGAGTCCCACCCTATGCAGGACATACTGAACGCACTGAGGAGCTCATTTAGCAGTAGACTACATCATCCTAGGTGCGCAACCAAGAGGTTTCGCAGGTCCTTCCTACCTACGGCTGTCAGACTGTGTAACCTAAGCAGGGGTGCTCGCAGAGATAGCAAAAAAACGTGACGACCTAATAGTATTGAATGCAAAAGACGCAACAGACTTACACAATGGTCCCCTCCAGTATACAACTAGTACAATATCGGTCGCTACGGAGGGTGACAATATGTATGAGTACATATTCATACTATGTAGGATAACTAAGTAGACGGTTATGCTGTTTATTCCATCTAGCTACAATGCTCCGCACTGTGTGTATATATATTTATTCCATCTAGCTACAATGCTCCGCACTGTATGTTTATATATTTATATATTTATATGTACATATGTGGCACATATGTTAGTTACATATTCCCCACAAATGTGTTGCTGTATGTTTATTGTGTGCTTCACGTCTCATGGAACAAAGAGGACTGAGACTCTGGGATTCAGCAGAGGAGTGTGAGATTCGGCCTTTGTGTCCGGGAGACGACCGGGGAAGATTTCCGGGCCACAGAGACTAGAGGACAATGGCGTGAGATCAAAGGGGTTACTTTGTGGTTGAGATTAAGTACCATGTGACTGTATGTTTGATCAAACACCATGTGACTGCTGTTTCGTGCCCGGGGTATAAAACCCCTGATGTGAGATGAAAACTTCCTCTTGATTTGCTTTGAGATTTGTTGGAGATGTGCTCTGTGAATAAAGCTGAATCTGAGGAACAAACTCAGCCTCATCGTTGAACACATTCTCCACACATATGTATATTCGCTGCTCTTGTTTTTCTTGTCTTCTTGATTGTTGCTCTGAGTGTTGCTATCCCTGTGCTGTTGCAGTCCTGGAATTTCCCCATTGTGGGACTAATAAAGGCTTATCTTATCTTATCTTATCTTATAAACCTCAAGAACTGTCTGAGATAGCTAAACTATGATGGTGATGGTGATGACTACTAGCAGTCATCTGCAAATTATCTCAAAATAATCATGTAACACAATGCGTGGGATGTTTCTTCCTTTGGACTGTGAGACTAAATGAAAGGGACGGTCTCAAGTAGCTGAATATGTACAGTAAGCAAATGAACATACACTATCTACATGCTACTTCCCTATCTCACAAAGATGGGAGCACAGCAGTGAAGGTCAAAGCTTTTCATATAAAGACAGCTGCTGAGAAGACAATCATCACTTCTCATTGTGTTTGAAGCCAAAGACTCCCACTGATCCATAAACTCATTACCAGGAAGCTTTTAACAGGTTCCAAACACTGCAGCTTACTTTTTAAAAAATAAAATATAAACAAGGGAAAATATCAAACCCATTAATCTTTGATTAAGCTCACCGGATAAAAAAGAATCGCTTAAAGTATCATTCGTTACCATCACTGCAAGTGTAAAAGCCCCCCGCTAACATCAAAGGCTTCTTGAAGAAACGGAGCGGGAGAGAGTCAGTTAGCTGAATTTGGCCAAGAACCAGCTTGTGGTTGGATTTTAATTTTGACTGACTCATAATGGCATGGAAGGGAAAACAGGGACCTGGTCTGTGATGGTTTTAGTGGCATAAAGGCCCCTTTTTGCACAAACATTCATGTAAACAATGCGTCGCGGTTATTAAAAGAGCAACAGATCCAGAGTGGATGTGGACAGAGGTTGAGAGCTCATCCTGCTCTTACACAAGTCTTTGTGTCACTAAAAGATCAGAGGCTTCCCATGGGCAAAGAATGGGGAGACTCCATTACAAATAGTTGCACATACATACACACACACACACACACACACACACACACACACACACACACACATGCATGCACGGTCAGATGCTAGCACAGCAGAAGGAGGAACAGTTGCAATGTTTGTGAAGGCTAAATAATAACAGCAATCTTTAGAAATAGACTCTTGGACAGCTTTATGTGCATGAGTGAGGCATCCTGCAGCTATTTAGCAAATCTTCAACTGATGATTAAGGACTACAATTTGTGTTCAGTGTACTGGGAGGTTTTATTTAACAAACTATTAACTACTGGACCTGTCTGATGTGAGAGCTGCTATCATTCACCCTCTCAAAATGACAATAAATTTGTTTACATCCTGCCTTTTCCACTAGTGCTGCAGTCCTGTTAATACACTATAATATCCTGGCAGTGATGCAAAGTAGGTTAATAACATGCAGTGGATTAAGGATTTAGTATAGCTTTGCAATGCTTCTGTACTCAAGAAATGAATTACCAGAGAATGAAATAAACCTATCACGATGTATTTTCCCGACTTGCAAGCCTGTGCTGAGGTACATTCATTTCTGTCTCCGGTACACAAAGCGAGTGAAGCAGCCCACGACTGACTTCAGAGGCCCACTATACTACATGAGTTAGTCATGGCTCATACTGAATTAAACATGGGAAAAAGAGTTTCTTTTTATCTGCAGCCAAAGTACTAAATCTGACCACTGCAACGGATACTTGCCCACTTCAAATCCTCCCTTTGATAGTGAAAGAGTAGGAGCTTCAAATGTATCAGTTTGTCCTCATTTTTTGATGTTCCGGTCGCAAACGCCAGTTGATGTTTGCAACCGAAAACAAAATTATACAAAAGCAAAAAAGGATTTCCCCTGCAGAGCAAACCTATCACAGTTACACTTTCAAATTGGTGTTTATCCTTTGTTTACTGCACAGGTAGACTTAATCAGCCAACAGCGGGGTGAGGGTTTCCTGCCAAACTAGCTCTGATAGGTGCAATGATAATTACACTGGACTCGATGAGGCAGGCTTGTGTGATCTCCCACAGTTCTTTTGGAGTTGTTAGATGGTTAGCTAATACTCATAGAATCCACAGATTTGTTGGACTCATCTTTGCCGGTGTGGAGCTGCGATATTTATGGACGAGTCAGGATGAAAGACTGGGGTCCCGTGGCTAATGAGATGCAGAGACAGTGGGAACGATGGTTTTAATTACTGCCTAGGACTGGTCTAATGGGGGCAATTGCTGAAGAGCATGCTGAGTGTCCTAGGTTGGGAGTTCAGACTGATGCCAGTCATGCTGTGCCTGGCTGCCTTTGATGCTCGCTCCCCTCTGCTTTATTCCCACATTGTGCTTATTAGATTTTTGCTGCTGATGCTTCACTGCACCTTTGTTCAAACTAATGCTTTGGACCAAGAGAGGCATAACCACAGAGATTTTAGCTTTAAATCCCCAGAAAGTTTCAGTGATGCAGAAGCCAATTTAATCTTATCTTGATATAAAATCCGCAGTGCTTCTATTGTGCAGTGGCTCCCTGGAACGGTAAGAAGTTTGCTTGAAAGAATGAGATATTTGGGGGGCTTTACAATCAAACTGCAGGATTCCAAAGGTCTGTAGCTGACAAGTAAACCAAAAATGAGCTCCAAAAATAGCAATTGCATCTGTGATGGTAAAAAAAAAAAAAAAAAAAAAGCTGGCTCAGGGAAGGTTCCTCCCAGATGTCTGATCACATTTAATTTAGGGAGGACTAACAGCAGATTCCCATGCATGCTGCGGGTCACCCCTCTCCGCCACTGTTCCCGGTAGGAGGGCATTGCTACGTGCCTGCTCTCTGTTCTCCTGCTGGCCAGCTGTGGACCAACCCTTGTTGGCTTTTCAGAGATCACATGGCATCCACACTAAGGTCAACAAGGAAGGGGAGGAAGTCCTCTTCTGCAGCCACCTCCCACACATGAACCATGTATTTATAAATGCACGGAATCTCTGTGTGTCTGTCTGTCTGTTCCACGTATATCTCTTGAACTATCCGTCAGATTGACCTAAGATTTTGTACATGTTTTGCTGCAGTTATGGGGGTGTGCATCCCTGAGTATGGAGTTTTTCAGTGAAAATAATATGTAATTTTTATCAGTAAAAGTTTAGTCATCATTCTCTTCTCATGCTCTGGCTTCTAGAGGTGTGGGCAGGGTTTTGCATTGACTCTGTACTGATTGGATTGTCATGATCCAGTCTCCAGTTTAAGTTTAGTGTTTTTCTGTCTGCTTGTTTCCTTGTTTTGCTCTGTTTAATTATTGTTACTCTGTACTCGTGGTAATATTATTTACATTTTGGAGTTTGCATTTTATTTTGACAGCGCTGCGCAGCTCCCGGCTGTCAAACTGGTTTGCGGGCTACGCAGCTGCCTTTGAGTGTATTATTTTCTCCACTCATGCATCCACACCTGTCACTTGTTAAGAAATGGTATATAAGGGCACGGCAACCTTTCCCGGTTGTCGTGTCCTTCTATCTCTGCTGCCATCCTCAGATGCAGAATCCCACTCTGTTCTTGGTGCTTCACTGTCGAGGAGAAAGGAGAGCTCCGTCCAGGTTAGTTTTTCCCTTTATTTCCAGTCGTGAGTCCCACAGGAATTCAGGTGTGCTCCGACTGGTTCTGCCCTTTGCCCGGTGTCCCCAGGCTTCCGTTACCCCTGTGACGTCGAGCCCTGCTCTCCTCCAGTTCGTCATTATTTTGTATTTGTACGTTTAGTGTTCCCTGTTTGTCTTTATGTTAATAAATGTGCAGAAACCACAGTGACCGTTTGGTGTCCTTCCGTAGCCCTTAAAAAGGGCGATTTATGACAGAAGGACACGACCAGGGTGTGGACACCACCCACCGTGCGTTTCTGCTGGGTTTTTTTCTCCCTCCTCTCTTTTTTCTGTTCTCCCATTTTTTCAGTCCAGTTGCTCCAGCATGTCTGGCCGCACGGACTATGGGAGTGTGGGGATGGATGAGGAGGAGCGTTAGGCAGCTGGATTCTTGGAGTACACAGTGTCAGACGTTTTTCTAACCCACACTAGAGAGGAGGAGCTGCAGATGTGGGATAGCGTGGCGCAGGTGATTGAGGCATTCCCCAGCCTGTGGAGCTATCCAGAACTGGCAGACCTCCTCACCTCTGTTCATTACGCTGAACACTGGCTCCGCGGGCTAGGGGAAGCCGTTTCACCATCGGAACCTGTGCCGTGGAGGAGGCGATCATCCAGCTGCAGTTCCACCTCTCCCCGTCAACCAGTGTCCCGCTGCCTGCCGGATTGGGCACGCAGCCCTCGTGCCTACAGACGATCCCAACACGGAGGAGTTGGAAGAGCGCCAGCGAGTTTTGGCGGCAGAGCTGAAGCTCTTCCTGGCATATAAACCATGGCTCCACCCGGAGTTCATGCTGCAGCAGGAGGGAGATTCATCGGGGAAGGCAGAGACAGCGCCATCAAGTCAGTGTTCCTGGACTCCGGAGCGTCATTGGTCCCCGCCTCCTCACCTGATGTTCCCTGCTGTGCCTGGGACAGCAGCAACAGTCACCATCGCGCCCCAGGAAATAAGGCAAGTGTTCTTACATTCTTTTCCACATTATAAATTCCTTGGCTGAGCCTTTGGCTGAGTCCTCACCGCCTCCTGCTGTCACCAGTCCCTCACCCGTCCCTCCTGTGTTTCCTCCCATCTACCTTGAGTGTCCGACGGACCTAGGATGTAGCCGCCAGATGATGGAGGAGCCTGCAGTCCTGGTGGACTACACGCTAGCCCCGCAGCCGCGTACTGGACAGGAGAGGGTGTTTCCGGATCCCTGGAGTTTGAGCCAACAGAGTAGTGTCCCCTGGTTCCGGCGGCCTGGGACTCAGCGCCTGTGACAGGGAAACCTCCAGCTGCACCCCCTATGCCGGGAGACCCACCGGCGTCCGTTGCCATGCCTGGAGGTTTTTGGGCTGCATCCACCACCATGCCTGCTGCAAGGGTTGTCGCAGCAGAGTCATCGGAGTCCTGGACAGCGGTGGAGCTCGAGTCCAGGCAAGTACTCAGTTCTGTTTTAACACCTACAGATCTTGAGATTTGTTGTCTGGCTCAGGGTGAGGAGAATCGGTTGCAGATATCCTCTGCTCCTGAGCTCTCCTCACCGGGCTCCACTGCTGCCGGTGATTTTTCTCTGGTGTTTTTTTTCCGGTGCTTTTTTCCCTCTCCTTCTTCTGAGGTGGCAAGCTCAGGCAAGTTCTCTTTTTTGTGTACACTTTATCTGTCTTAGAGAAATTTTGCCTGACTCTTGGTGGGGAGGACCAGGTGCTGCCATCCACTGCACCTGATCTCTCCTCGCCAGGCTCCACTGCTGCCGGGGACTCTGACCCGGTGTCTGTGTCCTGTGTGCCTGAGTTTTCTCCTAAGGTCCCCGCGGATCTTCTACTATTGCCAGAGGTCTTCGGGGGTCCCTACTCTCCATCTGAGGTCTCAATGGGTGCTCCCCCTCCGTCCGAGGTCTCCGTGAGTGCTCCCCCTTCATCTGAGGTCTCCGAGGGTCCCTACTCTCCATCTGAGGTCTCTGTGGGTGCTCCTCCTCCGTCCAAGGTCTCCGTGGGTGCCCCCCCTTCGTCTGAGGTCTCCATGGGTGCTCCCCCTCCATCCGAGGTCTCTGTGGGTGCTGCGCCTCAGTCCAGGGTCTCTGGCAGTCTTTCCCCTCCACCGGAGGTCTCCATGGGTTCATCCACTCGGCCTTCATCTGGCTCCCCGCTGATAGACCATCTCCTGGGCCGGATATTCTCATGGGTCGCCCATTTCCTCTCACCAGGGTTCCTCACAGGTCTGCCACCAACACTGGAAATCTTCAGGGGTGCTACGCCGTAGTCTGGGGCCGCTGAAGGTGCTATGCCCTAGTCCAGGGCCACCGAGTGTGCTGCGCCACAGTCCAGGGCCACCATTAGTGCTGCGCCCCAGTCCCGGGCCGCCGTGGGTGCTGCGCCCCAGTCCGGGGCCGCCGTGGGTGCTGCACCGCAGTCCGGGGCCACCGTGGGTGCTGCACCCCAGCCCAAGGCCGACGTGGGTGCTGCGCCTCAGCCCGAGGCTGCCGTGGGTACCACGTCTTCATCCGAGGTCACCGCGGGTGCCACGTCCGAGGTCATCATGAACTCCATGTCCTCACCAGAGGTTCCCGTGTAGCAGCCTCTTCCCTCGTCTGGCCTTCTCGTTGGTCAACCACCACCATCACTGGGCTCCACTGTTGGCCAGCAGTCATTATTGGAGGTCAACCTTCTGCAGCGCCAGTTCTGCCGTCCCCATGCTGGAGACCTTGCGGTCCACTGGAAGCGTGGGTTCTAGCTGCCGCCTGGGAAGGGGGTTGCATTGTGCTCAGCAGACTGGTGGCTCATGTACTCTGGGAGGCCACCTGACAGGTTATGCCTTCCATGCAGGTGGTCCAGGAACTCTGGGCGGCCACCGAAAGCATTCTCTTCTCTCCTCCAATGCTTCATTATTTTGTATTTGTATGTTTAGTGTTCCCTGTGTGTTTGTCTTTATGTTAATAAATGTGCAAAAACCACAGTGGGCGTTTGGTGTCCTTCCGTAGCCCTTAAAAAGTGCGATTTATGACATGGATAATACACAACATCACGACATCAGTCACCACAGCACACCGTGGGCGAAACAAGGAAGCAAAAACCGACAAAGCTGACTTGAAAAAGTTAATACTGAAGATGTAATGGTTAAAAAATTATGCCATTAAGTTGCCATTATTGCGTAGGTCTAAAGGATAATTTGGCATATGTGGAGAACATGAGGCACATGAGCAGACTGTACGGAGCGTCAGCGGGGACCCAGGTCTGACAAAGAACACCGGTGTATCCAACACAGAACATGATGGGAGAAGCAGCGGCCCAACCGGGCAGACCACGGTTCTTCGCGGGGAGGCACACCCAGCCTGCCCGGTCAGTAGTAGATGGGAGTCCCTGCTTCTGCTTCCCCCGTGTGGTACCACTGTATTTTGAAGGACCACGAGTACCCCCTCCCGCATGAGTATCTAAAAATTAAAAACTTAATAATAATATAACCATGACTGTGGAGCGGAATGACCTGAATGACTTCACAACCAAACGCAGGACACAAAAACGCCCAAATAACGAAATAAATCATTTTTAGTTAAACATTTACTGACAAATGGGCAACATTGATGCAACGATTGCAGTCAAACAGGTCCTTCTGCTGTGTATAATAATGTTGGGTGTTTTGTAGTTAATTTGGTTGATTACAGTTTTAAAAAACCTTTTACCAAATATTGATAAAATATAAAATGATGCACTACAATGGGTCTCAAATATATGTAAATGTGTCCTGTTACTGCATGAGTTTATTGACGATACACAGAAGAAATTCTCTGAACTCCATCACTGAACAGTGATATAAACTAAAATAATTATAACTATGACTGAACAACTCCCATTCCCCAAAGTGCAAAATACACTATTGTCCTGAATATAGGTGATAAAAGATCACACAAATAAGTGATCTGACAAAAAAATAAACAGGGGATCTGAAGCAGTCGCTAATATTGGATGTCCCATTCATTTTCAATAATTAGGTATTCTGTAATTAATATTCACACAATCAAATAAATCTTTTGGCCCTGTTACACCTTGAAGATTTAGGCAGCATTTGCCAAACATATAAAAATTGGTCTAAATCACTGGCATATGCCAAAATTTTCACTTTTCGCTGTATGCATCACGTATCATAATGAGTTGGACTTGTACATAACGTGTTAGTAACTTACATAGAATATTTCCCTAACGTAAATCAACTAATGCTTAGCATGTTGCTGACATTCACAACTTATGCACAACAATAGTCTGACTTATGCATAGCTTCTGCATAGCTTATCCTAACTTCTGCATAGTTCATCTTAACTTCTGCATAGCACAGTCATGCCAAACTATCGTCGCCTCCCGATCCATGAATCCTAGGTGTGGGAGATCATTTCTGTTCAACCGAAATGATTCTCCTCCACAAAGACCACGGCAAGGGGCGTGACCGACCTGGAAAAGCTCCCCTACTTGGAGAAATCTGTCAGGTCGATCACGCCTAAAACAGCTGATGTGGCATGTCAGGAACATCAGATGACAGTGGTCACAATCTGGCTCAAAGGCACGTGAACTGATGGCAATAAAAAAAGTTTATTTTCAATAAAGTGGAAAAAAACAAGATAATGCATGGAGTGTGCTTTTGCCGGGAGGGGCAGCCAACAGCAAAGTGTGATTTATCATGGAAAACAGCTGCTTCTGCGCTTCAGGCAATTAGCTGATTGGATCCTCCTCCTCCAGTGTTCTGACATTTTGGCATATCTATCAGAACAGCACTGGACAGCTGATGGTACAGACTGCAGTCAAAGGTAAAAAAAAACACATGGGGGGAGGGCTAAATAGCAATTTGGATCTTTATCCTGTAGCTGGAAAGTGCTCAGACACATCCCCGACAGGTCACGTTATACGAAAAAATATGTGTGTTTAGCTCTCTCTCTCTCTGTATGTGTGTGCGTGCTGCAGGCAGAGCTCTGTACAGGTTTTTCCTGTGAACCAGCACTCCAAATACACCATTATAGGGTAGCTGTAAGTTAGAAGCCTATTCAGTAAGTTGCACATAAGTTCAAAGAGCGTTACTCATATGTTAGAAATAAGTTTTGGCTACTTTATACATATTCGACTTTTGAGTAACTATGAGTCGCTGACTTCCGGTTATGGCTGCCACGTAAGACGGACGTGTCTCACTCTGCTCTGCTCCTGGAGAAAAAAATCGGCAAATAACTCTCTCATTTGGGACAGAACGTATCACAGCATTTGGGCGAGGATATGTCGGCGAAGCCTAAGGCTGGAAAACCAGGTAAAGAAAAAAGCAAGCCGCCAAAACAGTCCAAATTAACGGACTTTCAGGTCTGTGACGCAGCAAGCAAAACTCCATATATGGCGGAGGAGGCTGGCAACGGTGCGATATCTGCGGGGAGTGGCGCAGATGCGCTGATGGCTGCCATGAGTTCAATGAGAGCGGACTTTTCCTCTAGATTTGATGGGATTATGACAGCGTTGGAATGAATAAGAAAGGAATTGGGTGACTGTGTAGAACGAACGGCGCAGATGGAGCTCCGTCTCGCTAGTGCTGAAGATGACGTCACCCGTCTTCAATTAAAGGTGCGCACTTTGGAAAAAAAAAATAAATGTCTAGAAGATAATATTTTGGATTTGGAATCTCGGTCAAGACAGAATAACTTGAGGCTGGTGGGTCTTCCAGAGGAATCAGAAGGTCGGGACGTATATTCCTTTCTGGAAAAGTGGATTCCAGAGGTGCTGGGCAGCGAGGAGTTGCAATCAGCAGTGGTTCTGGAAAAAGCACATCGTATTGGCCCACGGAGAGATAAGGGACCGCCGAGGACCTTAATTATGAAGTTTCTTAGCAACAGCGACAGGATGAAGATCTTCAACGCTGCACGAGCTAAAGGAGAGATTAAACACCAGGATCAGCAGGTGCGGTTCTACCCAGATTTGGCCACAGGAATCCAACAATTGAGGAAGCAGTTTGATCCCATACGTAAGGAGCTGCGCAACCTTGGGATTCGTCATGGTGTAATCTATCCTGCGAGACTGCTGACCACGTATGAGGGCAGAACCCACATCTTCAAGACCCCAGAGGAGGCGCAGGAGTTCATCAAGAAGATCAAAGAAGAAGAAGAGACTGGTGGGAGCTAAGCATGAACAAAATATAAGGTAGAATAATTAAGCATTTGCACAGGCATCTGACTGACTTGAAGTAAATAGCAAGTTTACAAAATATAGATTGTATTATATATTAAAAAAAAAAACCCAAAACAAACAAAAAAAACTATGATGTACAAAGTTGTTAAAAATTTTGGAGTTAAGTTGGAAAACTACAGAGGAGAGTTAATGTTATGTCATTAAAAGCAGTAGAGTTAGGGTGATTGGGAGGATGAAGAAGGAGTGGCTTAGGCTGTTCCCCGTGGGTGTGGAGCAGTCGATGGCTATATCGGGAGACGGAATTTTTCTTTTGATTTTGGGGGGTTCGCCACAAGTGTGGGAAGGGGGAATTTGTTTGTGTGTAGTTTGTAGGATGAATGTTCAACCACTCATGTTTTTGCTTCTCTGTATGAGCATGTTTACACTGCAAGGTAATCCCAAACTCTCCATTGATCATAAACCAAAGTGTTAATCTTAATTTAACTTCATGGAATTGCAGAGGTCTACAAAATTTAAAAAAACTTAAACAAGTTATGAATAAAATAAAAGACATGGGTTCAAAAATTGTGTTTTTACAAGAAACTCATCTAATAGAGGAGGATATAAAAAGAATTAGGAGTAGATGGCAAGGAAGTGTGTTCACCTCATCATTCTCATCCCGGGCCAGGGGAGTTATGACTCTCATACATAAATCAGTCCCTTTTCAAGTGAAAAATGTAATTGGAGACAAACTTGGAAGATATGTAATCATTCAAGGTTCTTTGCTATTAGAAAATATAAATCTTGTGAACTTATATGGTCCCTATATAGATGACCAAAAGTTCTTTGCTAATTTATTTCTTATTTTATCATCACTTACAGGGCAACATATAATAGCAGGGGATTTTAATTGTACATTGAATCCAGGTATAGATAGATCAACAGGACTGGATTGTACGCACAATGGATGTAGGATGACTATTAATTATTTTATGAAAGAATTGAGATTGTTAGATATATGGAGAGAAATGAAACCACAAGTTAAAGCCTATTCTTGTTATTCCAGTACCTACAAGACATTCTCACGTATTGATTATTTTTTGATTTCCACAGAATTAAGATCCAAGATTCAAAACTGCTTTTATGATAACATCGTGATCTCTGATCATGCACCCTGTTGTCTAATATATGTAGATAAAAAAATTGACAAAGGAATCAGGTAGATGGCAATTTCAGCATAAATGGCTTCAGGATGAGGAATTTGTCAAGTATATAGAAAAACAGATAGACGAGTACTTTGACATCAATACTACACAAACATCAGCATGTGTAAAGTGGGAGGCTTTCAAAGCTTTTATTAGGGGACATATTATTAGTTATACAGGATCAAAATCTAAGAAGACTCGAGAGGAGAGAGCTAAATTGGAACATAAAATGAAAAGTCTTCAGGAAAAAGTGTATGCAGGAAGTGATCCAAGGTTGGAGAATGAATTACTGATTTTGAGAGCTGAATACGCAAAAAATCAGCGAATAGAGCTGCCTCGAGTCTTCTAAGATTGAAACAATCTTTTTATGAACAAGGTGAAAAATCAGGAAAATTATTGGCATGGCAGATTAAACAATTAGAAATTAAAACACCAATTACTAGTATTATAAGTAATGGACAGGTAGTTATAGATCCTTTAGAAATTAACAGAGCCTTTAGAGATTACTATGAAAAATTATATGATACTAAAAATGAATTTGATTTAACAAAACTAAATGGGTTTTTGAACGAACTATCTATACCGTGTATTCCAAATGAAAACAGGGAGATATTGGAGTCTAAAATTAGTCAAGAAGAAGTTGGGCTAGCCATTGATAATATGAAATCAGGAAAAAGTGCAGGACCAGATGGTCTTCCAGTTGACCTTTATAAAAAATTTAAGAATAAATTAATAAAACCTTTTTTGGAAATGGTTTTAGAAGCATTTCAAAATAATAATTTACCATCATACATAAATAGTGCCTTAATTATACTGCTGCCAAAACCAGGTAAGCCCTCTAATAAATGTGAAAATATGAGACCAATAAGCCTATTAAACGCCGACCTTAAGATAATCTGTAAAATTTTAGCAAGACGAATACAAGAAATTTTACCAAAAATTATTAATCGAGATCAGAATGGCTTTAAAAAGGGAAGACAAGGCTTCCATAATGTAAGAAGACTATTTAATATTATTTATTTTAATAAAGAAGCACCGGATACAGCTCTCCTATCACTGGACGCCGAAAAGGCCTTTGATAGAGTTGAATGGCCCTTTCTTTTTGAAGTCCTACAAAGGTTTGGACTTGGAAATAATTTCATAAAATGGGTTCAAATAATATACAATAATGCTACAGCAGAAATCCTAACAAATAACAATATTTCAAAACCAATAAAAATCAATAGAGGATGTCGACAAGGCTGTCCACTTTCACCTTTACTGTTTACTATGGCAATTGAACCTTTAGCGATAGCGATACGTTTACATTCACAAATATATGGAATTAAAGTTGGACCAACAGAACATAAAATCTCCCTGTACGCCGATGACATAATTTTGTTTATGTTGAATCTAAAAAAAACAATTCCAACCTTGTTGAATTTAATAAAGAATTTTGGGGAAATATCAGGATATAAAATAAATAAAACTAAATCTTCAATATTAATGCTAAATGAGACCCAGAGAAATTACCCAGCCCCTGAGGTAAATCAATTCAATGTTGTAAATCAGTTTAAATATTTAGGAATCCAAATTGTGCCTAAGCTAGAATCAGTCGCCAGTGTCAACTATGAAGCCTTAATGACAGATATCAATGAGTTAACTCAGAGATGGATGTCACTACCAATGTCGATGATCGGGAGAATCAATATACTTAAAAGTAATATTTTACCTAAAATACTTTATTTATTTCAATACATTCCCTTATCACCACCTTTAGATTTATTCTCAAGAATAAAAAAAAAGTTAGTGGAATTTATATGGAACAACAGGAGGGCTAGATTACGTCTGTCTTTATTATATTTACCATTTGATCGTGGAGGTCTGAAATGTCCAAATTTTATGTTGTATTATTGGTCGGCACAACTGAGGTCTATGACATATTATTTTTCATCAAATGATCTCCCTCACTGGACTGAAATGGAATCATACAATTTACCTTTACCTCTTCCCATATTCATATACTCAGATTCGGCAAAAAAATTACAAAAACAAGTTAAAAATCCATTTGTAAAGCATATGATCAAAATATGGTGTGAAGCTAAAAACTATTTAAAAGAACCACAGTTATTGTCACAATTTAGTCCAATATGGGGTAATCAATATTTTAAACCAGGGAGAGCGGACGCTGTATTTAAAGTATGGAATTTAAAAGGGATACAAAAGATTCAGGATTTATATTTGCCATGTGCAGATAACATAATGTCTTTTGAAGAGCTGAGGATCAAATTTAATCTCAATAGAACACATTTTTTTAAATATCTTCAACTTAGAAACTTTATTCGATCAAATCAAAATAAAGCTCTCACTCGACCTATTTATTCATCCTTGGAAAAAATGATGATGAAAGATAGTAAAAGAAAGGGTATTATTTCAGAGTTTTATAACTCATTGACACTATCTTCAAGTGAAAATTCACTGAAAAGATTAAACTACTGGAAAGATCTGCAAACTGAAATTTCAGAGGAACAATGGGAATTGGCTTGTACAGAAGCTCAAACCAAATCAATAAATGTACGCCTTAAATTGATACATTTCAAATGGTTAATGCGGATGTATGTTACACCGGAGGAGTTAAATAAATATAACAAAAATATGCCAGATACATGCACAAAATGCATGGAAAGTAAAGGAACTCTATTTCATTGTGTATGGGAATGTAGATTAATAAGAATGTTTTGGGAAGAGGTGAGGGTAACAATTGAAAAAATAATCTCAAAACAAATCATATTGAATCCTATATTGTTTTTGTTGGGTCTGTACCCAGAAAAGCATAATTTTAATAAAAGTGAAAGAACATTCATAGACCTCAGTTTGCTTAATGCCAAAAAATGTATTGCACTATTATGGAAAAAGACTCATAGACCAGATGTGACTCAGTGGTTAAGAAAGATGTTAACAAACCTTCCATTAGAAAGAATAACATATATACTGAAATCAAAGGAAATTGTGTTTGAGAATATATGGAGACCTTTTATTGATTATGTAAAAAATTTAAACATAACTTTTGAAGAAGAAGGTGAATGATGTGTGTGGACCTTGTAAATTCCAAACTGGTGAACATAATATGTATACTTATGTATTGGATTGTCTAGACTAAACAGAGGAGCATTGTTGAAGATTTGATTTTGCTGGTGGTTGTTGGTGTTTTTAGTGCATCTTTTTTTTTTTTTTTTTTTGTAGTACTTTAGTGTTAGTGTTTGATTGTTTGTATCATGTTTGTTAAAAAAAGGTTCAATAAAGATATTGTGGAAAAAAAAAACTATGAGTCGCTGACAAGTAATGTGTGTAAACTGTCACGCCGCGCCGCTCATCAACGGCGCCACCTGCTCACACACCTGTCAGTCATCAGCGGCGAGGGATATAAGCCGCCTCGCCCTGAGCTTCGGTCTGAAGCCGTGGACTTCATTTCCCTTCCATGGGCTTCTACCACATTCTCTTCAGCATCCTCGTCACCGGTAAGAAAATCACTTACCTCATCTCTCCAGTCTGCTCCCCTGTGCACAGGTGGATTCCTCGGCGGCGGACAATCCCGTCCCTCGTCTCTCCTCGCTGCTGCACCGAGCCCTGCAGGTGGCTGTCTCCTGGGCTTCCATCCTTGAAGCGCCAGTCATCTGTCCTAACAAGTAAGCTTCTCTCCCTCGCCTATTCTCCTCCTGTGTTGGTGTGTGCTCATCACCCTGTGTCTGATTTCTCCCATAGGGTTGCCGGCTGAACGGTCTCCTGCCTCTGGGTCCGAAGCAGACGCCACCACCAACACATTAACATTCCGCAGACACGCACCCAAACATCCCTGTTGTTAATAAACAGTTTGAACTACTCTGAGCCTGTGTGTGTGCGTCTCCTGAGCCGAACGTTATGTCAGTACGGCTTCAGCAGAGCAGCTCGGCAGACGGCGGGCTCGCACACCGGTTTACCAACCCCGAGGCTCGGGTGGATCAGATTGTTTATCAGCAACAGGTGGTTCTTAATCAATTATTAGAATTAACTAACCGATTGAACCACTTGGACCCCCAACAGCCGTTCCTCCCGACTCGCCAGGGTGGCGCGGCTCCTGCTGTTCCAGCGGCCGTCCAGCCGGCTCCAGTGGCACCGGTTCGGCTCACACCAATTCCGACCCCCGCCCGCTTTAGCGGTAAGCTCGGCGGAGCGCGGGGGTTCATTATGCAGTGTGAGTCCGTGTTCCACCGTGTGCCCGGAGATTTTCCCTCGGATCACAGCCGAATTGGTTACATAGGGAATCTTCTGGAGGGGCGTGCGTTAACTTGGACCTACGCCGTAATGGCGAGGCCCAGTTATGCCACCCTCACCTATGATCAATTCGTGAGGCGCTTTCTGGAGGTCTTTGACCATTCTCAAACCGAAACGGTCCAGGTCGATCGGCTTCTCGCTCTCCAGCAGGGAAGCCGGTCGGCAGCGGACCACTCGGTCGACTTCCGGGTAGCGGCGGAGGAATTGGGCTGGGAGGAACGCTCCCTCTGTGGCCTGTTCCTCCGCAGCCTCAATAGTGATCTGAGGGATGAACTGGCTGGTCGGGATATCCCTGGGACGCTAGCGGAGCTGACGTCCTTAGCGGTAAGTTTGGATAACAGGCTGCGCGAGTGCTCCTCGGGGTGGAAGTCTTCTTCTTCTCGCCCTCGTGGAGCCTCGCCGCACCTGTTCCAAGCTCGCCCCCTGGCGGCGCCACCAGCATCGTGCCCCGAGGAGTCGGAGCCGATGGTGACGGGCTGGACTAAACTTTCCCCTGTGGAGAAACAACGCCGCCGTGAGTTGGGCCTCTGCATGTATTGCGGAGGCGACCAACACACCGTGGAGCGTTGTCCACGGAAAGCCAGTCGGTGGGGTCCGCGAGTCACTGTTGGAAGCCTCGCGGACGTCAATCGGTTAGGATCACTCACCCAATTGAAGCTGCCCATCCGTTTCTGCCATAACCCCACTGGGCACCTCACCCACGCACTGGTGGATTCGGGCGCAGAAGGCAGCTTCATTTCACAAAGCCTGGCAACCCGATTGGGCATCCGCTGCCAGGCACTCAACACTCCCATCTCCCTAGTCCACCTCTCCCGTACCACCCTTGGGAGAGTGACACATCAAACTGTCCCCCTACCGGTCATCATCTCGGGAAACCACCGGGAGGAGATGACCTTTTACGTCCTTCCCAACTCTGTGTCGCCCGTCATCCTGGGGTATCCCTGGCTCTGCCTTCACAATCCGGTCCTGGATTGGAGATCAGCTGGGGTATCGGCATGGAGTACATTTTGCCTGGGCACCTGCCTCCAGTCCGCTGCCTGCTCGCCGTCCGCTCCTCCCCCCGCGACGGACGCTGCACCCCCGGACCTGTCCCTGGTGCCTCCGGAGTTTCACGACCTGGGTATGGTGTTCAGTAAAGCGAAAGCTATGTCTCTTCCCCCTCATCGGCCCTACGACTGTGCCATCAACCTCCGCCAGGGGGCGCCGTTACCTTCTGGTCGGCTCTACAGCCTGTCAGCGCCAGAGAAGGAGACGATGAACACATATCTGAAGGAGTCATTAAACGCCGGGATAATCCGCCCATCATCGTCACCCGTGGGGGCAGGGTTCTTCTTCGTGGGAAAAAAGGATGGGTCCCTCCGCCCTTGTATCGACTACCGGGCCCTCAATAATATCACGGAGAAGGACCGTTACACCCTGCCTCTCATGGACACTGCTTTCCACTCCCTCCAGGGGGCGACCTGGTTCACCAAGCTGGACCTACGCAGCGCTTACCACCTCGTCCGGATCCGGGAGGGAGATGAGTGGAAAACGGCCTTCCGTACCCCGAACGGCCACTTTGAATACCTGGTGATGCCGTTCGGGTTGACCAACGCTCCTGCAGTCTTCCAGCGCCTCATTAATGACGTCCTCCGGGACTTCATTGGCCTTTTCGTGTTCGTCTACCTGGACGATATTCTCATCTTCTCCAAGTCCAGGGATGAGCACCAGGTCCACGTGAGGCGGGTCCTCCAAAGGCTGCTGGAGAATCGTCTGTACGTAAAGGCAGAAAAGTGTGAATTTTACGCCAGGAGTACGTCCTTCCTGGGGTTCATCATCGCCCACGATAAGGTGCTCCCTGACCCAGAGAAGGTAAAGGCGGTGGTGGAATGGCCTACACCTGCATCCCGGAAGCAGGTGCAGCAATTTGTTGGCTTCGCCAATTTCTACCGCCGCTTTGTCCCCAACTTCAGTACCATCGTTGGACCACTGACCCGCCTCACGTCCCCGAAGGTCCCGTTCCGGTGGACCGAAGAGGTCGCTGCCGCCTTTGAGGCGCTGAAGGCGGAATTCTCCTCCTCCCGGGTCCTTCGCCAGGTCGACCCCGCGCTGCAGTGCATCGTCGAGGTAGACGCTTCGGACACGGGAGTGGGAGCAGTGCTGTCCCAGCGGTCACCGGACGATGGCGCCAAATGACCGTGCGCCTTCTTCTCCCGGCGCTTGTCCCCGGCAGAGAGGAACTACGATGTGGGGGACAGAGAGCTCTTGGCCATCAAGCTCGCCCTGCAGGAGTGGCGCCACTGGCTAGAGGGGGCGAACCTGCCGTTTGTGGTCCTTACGGACCACAAGAACTTGGAGTATTTACGATCTGCCAAGCGCCTGAATGCCCGCCAGACGCGCTGGTCTCTGTTCTTCGCCAGGTTCCAATTTTCTATCACCTTCAGGCCTGGCTCTAAGAACGGCCTGCCTGACGCCCTCTCTAGGCAGTTCACTCCCGTGGAATCGGAGGAGACGCCCCACTCCATCCTGCCCAGGTCGTGCGTCGTGGGAGCCATCTCGTGGGATATCGAGGCAAAGATCCGGAAGGCACAGGAGGTGGAACCTGATCCTGGCGGCGGACCGGAGGGAAGACTGTTCGTCCCATCTGCGGTCCGAGGAGAGGTCATCCACTGGCTCCACACCTCCCGGCTCACCTGTCATCCCGGCACCTCCCGGATGATCAGCCTCCTCCAACGGTCTTTTTGGTGGCCAGGCCTGCGGAGGGATGCAGCCCGCTACGCCCGGGCTTGCCCAGTCTGTGCCACCAGCAAGTCAGGAAATGCCCCTCCAGCGGGTCTGCTCCAGCCTCTGCCCATCCCCAGCAGGCCCTGGTCGCATATCACACTGGATTTCGTCACCGGACTCCCCGTTTCCAGCTCCTTTAACACCATCCTGACCATCGTGGACCGTTTCTCCAAGGCGGCACACTTCGTCCCCCTGCGAGGTCTCCCTACCGCCCTGGAGACGGCAGGCCTCCTCATCCAACACGTGGTCAGGCTGCACGGGATTCCGGTGGACGTGGTCTCGGACCGGGGTCCCCAATTTTCATCCGAGGTTTGGAGGTCCTTTTGCAACGCCATCGGAGCCAAGGTGAGCCTCTCCTCCGGCCATCACCCCCAGTCTAACGGGCAGTGTGAGAGGACCAATCAGGAGCTGGAGGCTGCGCTCCGCTGTGTTGCAAGATCCAAGCCGATGTCATGGAGCAACCATCTCGCCTGGGTGGAGTACGCCCACAACACCACCCGCTCTTCTGCAACGGGGATGTCCCCCTTCAAGGCGTCCCTGGGTTACGACCCCCCGCTGCTTCCAGCGCAGGAGAGCGAGGTGACTGTCCCGTCAGTTAGGGCGCACGTGAGGCAGTTCCGCTCCACCTGGGCCGCCGCGCGTCATGCGCTTTTACGCACAGCGGAGCGCAACAGGACCATGGCGGACCGGCGTAGAAGACCTGCCCCGGCGTACAGAGTTGGGCAACTTGTCTACGTTTCCACCCAGGACGTCACCCTAAAAGGCGAGAGGAGAAAGCTGGCACAGCGCTTCATGGGTCCCTTTCCCATCACCCGGATCATCAACCCGGTGGCTGTGCGCGTGGCTATTCCCCCCTCCCTCCGCATCCATCCCACTTTCCACGTGTCGAAGGTGAAGCTGGCAGTTACCGACCCCCTTTGCCCTCCTCCTGCAGCGCAACCCGCACCCCGGATGGTTGGTGGCCATCCGGCCTGGTCCGTCTCCTCCATCCTGGACTCCCGGCGCCGGGGTCGTGGGTTGCAATACTTGGTGGACTGGGAGGGCTATGGGCCCGAGCATCGACAGTGGGTGCCCCCGTCGTTTGTGTTGGACCCATCGCTCATCGCGGACTTCCACCGAGCGCACCCGGATAAGCCATCGCCAGGAGGCGCTGCTAGAGGGGGGAGTACTGTCACGCCGCGCCGCTCATCAACGGCGCCACCTGCTCACACACCTGTCAGTCATCAGCGGCGAGGGATATAAGCCGCCTCGCCCTGAGCTTCGGTCTTAAGCCGTAGACTTCATTTCCCTTCCATGGGCTTCTACCACATTCTCTTTTCAGCATCCTCGTCACCGGTAAGAAAATCACTTACCTCATCTCTCCAGTCTGCTCCCCTGTGCACAGGTGGATTCCTCGGCGGCGGACAATCCCGTCCCTCGTCTCTCCTCGCTGCTGCACCGAGCCCTGCAGGTGGCTGTCTCCCGGGCTTCCATCCTTGAAGCGCCAGTCATCTGTCCTAACAAGTAAGCTTCTCTCCCTCGCCTATTCTCCTCCTGTGTTGGTGTGTGCTCATCACCCTGTGTCTGATTTCTCCCATAGGGTTGCCGGCTGAACGGTCTCCTGCCTCTGGGTCCGAAGCAGACGCCACCACCAACACATTAACATTCCGCAGACACGCACCCAAACATCCCTGTTGTTAATAAACAGTTTGAACTACTCTGAGCCTGTGTGTGTGCGTCTCCTGAGCCGAACGTTATGTCATAAACAAACACATAACTTCCCTACAGCCTTTGCTCTGCAAATGCAGGACGTATCAGCCATAGGCTGAATACGTCGGAAAAATTTTGACATGCTGAAAATTTTCAGAGGAGCTCAGCGAACAATGCCATATAACAGCGTGCTCTTAACTTAGACAAAACTTAGCCATAACTGATTGGATGTACACCAGCATATTCTCCAAACTTTTCATACATTTTGCAAACGCTGCCTAAATCATCTAGGTGTGACATGGCCTTTAGTGCCATTTACTCCCTTTTATATTTGTCAAAGTCTAACATGTGCTTGCCGACATACTGTATAACCTACACCTCTTTGTATTCCACTTTCAAACACAGCCTACATTTGGGCCTGTAAAGCTTGACTGAGATACCTGTTTCAGACAGAAATACTTGCGTTCTACGGGCAATGCACTAGTATTATAAAGCAGATCTGTATATGGATCTGTAAAGCGCTTTGGTCATCCAGAGATGAGTAAAATGCACTATATGCTGTAAATGAACGTCATTTATAAACAAAACACTTCAAATGTTGTCAACATTTCTTCCTCTTCCAATCTAATATTCACTGGACAAATCTTTACCTACTGAATCAAACTTTAAACCCATGCGTCCTGTTTTGCAGACATAATCTCCCACAAGTCAAGGACAACAACAAAGGTCTTTGTTATTAAAAGAACAGGAAATATTATTTGCCAAGTACTGTTAGCACAAATGGAGCTTGAAAGGAGTATGTCCTTGGTGCTTCTGCATACAGGAAGTGTGGATAAGGGCTTGAATCATTTATGAAAAAGTGCTCCTGTTTGTTCAAACCGATAGATAAAGATTTGTGTGAACCCAGTCAGTGTTTTTGTTGAAAGAGTTTAGATATTCAGTCAATCCTTGTGGATTCTGAAGGATTATTCATAAACTGTACTTGTGTGGTTTGTATGAAAGACTTGCACGCGAAGGAGAAAGGAGGGATCATGTCTGACAAAGATGACAAGTCAAAAGCAAATCCTCCACATCCGAAGTGCACACGGTGTCTGTGTTTAGGTTCACACTGACCCACAATAATTTGCTATCTCTGTTTTGCCAGAGATTACTTAGATTTTAACTTCAGGGAAGAAACGACTAATAAATAAGACTAATAAATCCAAACAGATGAATATAAAAAAGAACAACAGCCTCAGGCAACACTGCTTCACAACTCTGGATTTTACAATAATGAGATTTCGCTATGAATACAAATGTATAAGGATATCAAAATGCAAATGAAGCAACAACACTTAAAACAGTGGTTCTTATAGTTTTTCCCCCACATATTCCACTTTAGATATTTTATGATTCATACTTTCATCAGTTATTAGCAATTAAATACATTTGTATATGGGGATATATGTTACACTTTTTCCACATGTTGACACAGTACTTCAATGTCTTAATGAATGTCTGGCATGCTTTGACCAATTATTTCAGCATCATTTTCAACCCATTTAACCACCTCCTCAGAATCAGTTGTTTTGGTGCATGTTTCTTTAAAGACGCACTGCAGTCACATTCAGTCCACTTGAAAACAAATCTACATTGTCTAAAATGGTATCTTATCCCCCTTTTCCACAAAAAACCCTTTCATGGTCTTACAGTTGCTTGTGAAAATCTTTTCCATCCATCCATCCATCTTCTACCACTTTTCCGGAGGTCCAGGTCGCGGAGGCAGCAGTTCAAGCAGAGAAGTCCACACTTCCCTCTCCCCAGCCACATGCTCCAGCTCTTCAGAGACGATACCAAGGCATTCCCAGACCAGCTGGGAGATTAATGGCGCTTTTCCACTAGTACCCAGTCGCCCTTACTCTACTCTACTTGGTTCGGTTGTGTTTCCATTACAGCTGGGTACACCTGGGGTGGGTGGGATTTTTTCACAGCAAGGCGGCGCCACACTCCTGTGACATAAAACACACAACCCAAGCAAAACATAACATGGCAGCTGTACAAGGCGACTCCTCGGTCTCTGGCTTTTTGTCACCGTAAAGGCCAAAAAGGACCACCAGAGAAGGGGACAGGCAGCGAGACGAAACACTCTGGAAAAGTACTGGAGCATCTGGGAAGCCATAGAGTGGAAGACATAAGGATACAAACTAGATCACATATGACAGTAAGCTAATGATTGCTAATGCTAGTTTGCTTTAAGTCTGCCGTACTACATTGTAATGTCTGCAAGTTATCGCTACTAGGTACTAAAATATGTATGCTGTGTGTTTGTGTTTCAGATGGCTCTGTTGTGGGAAAATTACCCCTTCAAACCGTCAGTCTGGGCATTCAACACAGCCTCTCACTGATGTCACCCCAGCTTCACATATGATCAGTAGTTATAGAACTTAAGAATGTACTATAACATCAGCAATGTCAACAATGGGACTTCCGGTTATGGCGGCCACGTAGGAAGACGTGTTTCACACTGCTCTGCTCCTTAAAAAAAAATAAAAGTTTAATAAAACTCTCTTAATTGGAACAAAAACCCATCCCAGCGTTTAGGCGCAGATATGGTAAAGACTAAGGCTGGGAAATTAGGTGGAGGAAAAAGCAATTCGACAAAACAACCCAAGCTAACAGACTTCCACGCTCAAGGCGAAACAGAAAAAACTCCAGGGACGATGGCGGAGGATGTAGCCAGCGGTGGAGCGGGAACTGCTGAGAAGGGGACAAGCGCGGTGCTCGTTGCCATCAACTCCATGAGAGCAGAGTTTTCTTCTAAATTTGATGGAATTATAGCGGTGATAGAAGGAATGAGAAAGGAAATAAATGACTGTTTGGAACGAGTATCGCAGGCGGAGCTCCGAATTTCAAGCGCTGAAGATGACGTCACCAGCCTACAATCAAAGTAGCAAACACTGGAATTAAAATGTAAACGTCTGGAAGATAACGTCCTGGACTTGGAATCCCGCTCGCGACGGAATAATTTGAGGCTGGTGGGCCTCCCGGAGGGAGCGGAGGGATGGGAACCATGTTCCTTTTTGGAAAAGTGGATTCCAGAAGCGCTGAACAACGCGGATCTGCAGTCATCAGTCGTCTTAGAGAGCGCTCACCGAATCGGCCCACCGAGAGATAATAACACACCACCGAGGACGCTGATTATGAAGTTCCTCAACTACAGGGACAAGATGACGGTCAACAACACGGCGCGAGCTAAAGGGGAAATCAAATACCAGGATCAACAGGTGCGGTTCTACCCAGATTTGGCCACAGGAATTCAACAATTAAGGAGGCAGTTTGACCCCGCCCGCAAAGAGCTGCGCAACCTCAGGATTCGTCACAGAGTGATTCATCCAGCAAGACTGCTGGTCACATATAAAGGGAGAACCCACACCTTCAAGAACCCTCAAGAGGCGCAGGAGCTCATTAAGCAGATCCAAAAGGAGACTGGTGGGAGCTAAGCATGAACATGACAAAGGTAGAACTGTGGCACATATGTTGGGTACATATTTTCCACAAATGTATTGCTGTATGTTTATTGTGTGCTTCACGTCTCGAGGGACAAAAGGACTGAATCTGCAGGAGATATCGAGAAGGTGTGAGATTTGGCCTTTGTCTCAGAGAGAAGCCCTGGAGGGACTTCTGGGTCATCGGAGGCTAAGAGACAATGGTGGAAGATCAAAAGGGTTACAGCGTGACTGGGATTAAGTACCATGTGACTGTATGTTTGCTTAGACACCATGTGACTTGAGTTTCCATGTTCTGGAGTATAAAAGAGCGATGTGATATTGATCTGTCTCTTTTCTTGCTTGAAGATTGTTAGAGAATGTGTTCTGTTAATAAAGCTGAACCTGAGAAATAAACTCAGCCTCATCCTTGAGCACATCCTCTACAGAACATTTAAGCATTTGTACAGACATCTGATTGATCTGAAATATATAATATGTCTACAAAATACAGACTGTATTAAAAAAAAAGCTATGATGTACAAAGTTGCTATAAAACTTTGAAGTTATGTTGAAAAAACTACAGAAGAGAGTTAATGTCATAAAAATAGTAGTACAGTCAGGGTGATTGAGAGGAGAAAGAGAGAGTGGTTTGACTGATCCTTGCAGGTGTGGAACAGTCACTAGCTATAACGGGAGACGGAATTTTTTTGATTTTGGGGGAATTACCACAAATGTGGGGAAGGAGAATTTGTTTTTGTTTTTGTTTGGTTTGTAGGATGAATGTTCCATCATCCATGTTTTTGTTTCTCTGTAAGAGTACGATCATATTGCAAGGTAATCTCAAACTCCTTATTGATCATAGATCAAAGCGCTAATCTTAATTTAACTTCATGGAATTGCAGAGGTCTACAAAATCTTAAAAAACTTAAACAAGTTATGAATAAAATAAAAGATATAGATTCAAAAATTGTATTTTTACAAGAAACTCATCTATTAGAGGAGGATGTAAAAAGAATTAGGAGAAGAAAAATTAGAAAAAAATCCTAACAAACAGCAATATCTCAAAATCAATAAAAATCAATAGAGGATGTCGACAAGGCTGTCCACTTTCACCTTTACTAATGTGTTCACCTCATCATTTTCATTCCGAGCCAGGGGAGTTATGACTCTCATACATAAAACAGTCCCATTTCAAATGAAAAATGTAATTAGAGACAAATTTGGAAGATATTTAATCATCCAAGGATCTTTGTTATTAGAAAATATAAATCTGGTGAACTTATACGGCCCCAATATTGATGATCAAACTTCTTTGTTAATTTATTCCTCACTTTATCATCACTTACAGGGCAACATATAATAGCAGGGGATTTTAATTGTACATCGAATCTCAGTATAGATAGATCAACAGGACTGGACTGTACGCACAATGGATGTAGGATGACCATTAATCATTTTATGAAAGAACTGAGATTGCTAGATATATGGAGAGAAATGAAACCACAAGCCAAAGCTTATTCTTGTAATTCTAATACCTATAGGACATTCTCACGTATTGACTATTTTTTGATCTCTACAGAATTAAGGTCCAAGATTCAAAACTGTTTCTATGATAATATTGTGATCTCTGATCATGCACCCTGCTGTCTAATATATGTAGATAAGAAATTGACAAAGGACCCAGTTAGGTGGCATTTTCAACATAAATGGCTTCAGGATGAGGAATTTGTTAAGTACATAGAAAAACAGATAGATGAGTTCTTTGATATCAATACTACACAAACAACGGCATGTATAAAGTGAGAGGCTTTCAAAGCTTTTATTAGGGGGCATATTATTAGTTATACAGGTTCAAAATCTAAGAAGACCCGAGAGGAGAGAGTCCAATTGGAACGTAAAATAAAAATCCTTCAAGAAAAGGTGTATGCAGGAAGTAACCCACAGTTAGAGAACGAATTACTGACTCTGAGAGTTGAATATGACAAAAAATCAGCGAATAGAGCTGCCTCGAGTCTTCTAAGATTGAAGCAAACTTTTTACGAACAAGGTGAAAAATCAGGAAAATTATTGACATGGCAGATTAAACAATTAGAATCTAAAACACCAATTACTAGTATTATAAGTAACGGACAGGTAGTTATAGATCCTTTAGAAATTAATAGTGCCTTTAGAGATTATATGGAAAACTATATGGTACAAAAAATGAAACTGACTTAACAAAATTAAATGGGTTTTTGGGTGGATTATCTATACCATGTATTCCAAATGAAAACAGGGATATACTGGAGTCTAAAATTAGTCAAGAAGAAGTTGGGCAAGCCATTGATAATATGAAATCAGGAAAAAGAGCAGGACCAGATGGTCTTCCAGTTGACCTCAATAAAAATTTTAAGACTAAATTAATAAAACCACTGTTGGAAATGGTTTTAGAAGCATTTCAAAATGGTAATTTACCACCATACATGAATAATGCCTTAATTATACTGTTACCAAAACCAGGTAAACCCCCTAATAAATGTGAAAACATGAGACCAATAAGCCTATTAAATGCTGATCTTAAAATAATCTGTAAAAATTTAGCAAAACGACTACAAGAAATATTACCAAATATTATTAACCGAGATCAGAATGGATTTATAATGGGAAGACAAGGCTTCCATAATGTAAGAAGACTATTCAATATTATTTATTCCAATAAAGAAGCACCAGATACAGCTCTCTTATCAATGGACGCCGAAAAGGCCTTTGATAGGGTCGAATGGCCCTATCTTTTTGAAGTTCTACAAAGCTTTGAACTTGGAAGTAATTTCATAAAATGGGTCCAGATAATATACAATAATGCTACAGCAGAAATCCTAACAAACAGCAATACCTCAAAATCAATAAAAATCAATAGAGGATGTCGACAAGGCTGTCCACTTTCACCTTTATTGTTTACTATGGCAATTGAACCTTTAGCGATGGCAGTACGTTTACATCCACAAATATATGGAATTAAAGTAGGACCAACAGAACATAAAATCTCCCTGTATGCCAATGACATAATTTTGTTTATGTCGAATTTTAAAAAATCAATTCCGACCTTGTTAAATTTAATAAAGAACTTTGGGGATATATCAGGATATAAAATAAACAAAACAAAATCTTCAATATTAATGCTAAATGAGACCCAGAGAAATCACCCAGCTCCTGAGGTAAACCAATTCAATGTTGTAAATCAGTTTAAATATTTAGGAATTCAAATTTTGCCTAAGCTAGAATTAGTCGCCAATGCCAACTATGAAGCTTTAATGACAGATATTAATGAGTCACTTCAGAGATGGATGCCACTACCAATGTCGATGATCGGGAGAATTAATATACTTAAAAGTAATATCTTACCAAAAATACTTTATTTATTTCAAAACATTCCTTTACCACCACCTTCAGATCTATTTTCAAGAATTAAAAAAAAGTTAGTGGAATTTATATGGAACAATAGGAAGGCTAGATTACGTTTGTCCTTACTATATTTACCATTTGATCGTGGAGGTCTGAAATGTCCAAACTTTATGTTGTATTACTGGTCAGCACAACTGAGGTCTATGACAATATTATTTTTCATCAAATGATCTTCCTCACTGGACTGAAATGGAATCATACAATTTACCTTTACCTCTTCCCTTATTCATATACTCAGACTCAGCTAAAAAAAATACAGAAACAAGTTAAAAGTCCAATTGTAAAGCACATGATCAAAATATGGTGTGAAACCAAAAAATATTTAAAAGAACCACACTCACTGTCACAATTTAGCCCAATATAGGGTAATCAATATTTTACACCAGGGAGAGCGGATACTGTATTTAAAATATGGAATATAAAAGGGATTCAAAAGATTCAAGACTTATATTTGTCACGCTCAGATAACATAATGTCCTTTGAAGAACTGAGGATTAAATTCAATCTTTTATTTATTTTATTTTATTACTTATTTTGTACCCATAGGTAGATTTGTTTTGCAGGCTGGTGACAAGCCACCAGCTGCTGGTCGCTGCGTGCGCAAGCGCCCCGTATCCCTAACCTGCATGTTTTTGGCATGTGGGAGGAAACCGGAGAAATCCCGGAGTAAACCCACGCAACACAGGGAGAACATACAAACTCCACACAGATCACTGTTGGCCGGGGGCAGGGATCGAACCCACGATCTCATGATCCCCGCGATCCCCCGGCCGAGGGTAAACTGTGCTGCCGCAGTGCTAACCACTGCGCCACCGTCCAGCCACTTTTTTAAATATCTTCAGCTTAGAAATTTTATTCGATCAAATCAAAATAATGCTCTCACCCGACCTACTTATTCATTTTTAGAAAAAAATTTGATGAAAGATAATAAGAGAAAGGGTATTATTTCAGAGTTTTACAACTCATTGACACTATACTCAAGTGAAAACTCACAGAAAAGACTGAATTACTGGAAAGAGGACCTGCAAGTTGAAATTTCAGAGGAACAATGGGAAATGGCTTGTGCAGGAGCTCAAACCAAATCAATAAATGTACGTCTTAAACTGATACATTTTAAATGGTTAATGCGGATGTATGTTACACCTGTGGAATTAAATAGATATAACAAAAACATACCAGATACATGCACAAAATGTTTGGAAAGTAAAGGAACCCTATTTCACTGTTTATGGGAATGTAGAAAAATTAGAATGTTTTGGGAAGAGGTGAGGGTAACAATTGAAAAATAAATTTCAAAACAAATCATATTGAACCCTAAACTGTTTTTGTTGGGTCTGTATCCAGAAAAACATAACTTTAATAAGAGTGAAAAATCATTCATTGACCTCAGTTTGCTTAATGCCAAAAAATGTATTGCACTACTGTGGAAAAAGATTCATAGACCAGATGTGACTCAGTTGTGAAGACAAATGTTAACAAACCTTCCACTAGAAAGAATAACATATATACTGAAATCAAAGGAAAATGTGTTTGAGAATATATGGAGACCTTTCATTGATTATGTAAAGAATTTAAACATAAAGTCTGAAGAAGAAGGTGAATGATATGTGTGGGCCTTGCAAATTCCAAGCTGATGAATGCATATTATGTATTCTTATATAACAAATTACCTAGACTAAACAGAGGAGCATTGTTGTTGATTTGTGTTTATTAATGGATGTTGTTGTTGTTTTTATTACACATTTTTTTTAATTTTTTTTGTTATTGTTCTTTTTAATTTTTAAATTACTTTTGTGTTAGTGTCTGATTGTTTGTGCCATGTTTGTATTAAAAAAAGGTTCAATAAAAAATATTGTGGGGAAAAAAACAATGTCAACAATGTACTATACATGTATTCATGTAGTAGACTAGAAAAGCGCTATATAAGTGCAGGTTAGTTAGTTAGTTAGTTAGTTAGTTAGTATTGCACTGGGAATTGTGACAATAAACCTTTGAAATTTTTGCAGATGTGTCTCTTTTGTTTCATATGTGAAGGTTACCACCAAGTGATAAATTAAATACTAAAAGATTGGAAAAGCTGTCTAAGAACAATCCAGCAGTTTGAGAAATCACTTTTGGTTTGGTGTAAGTCTGTCAACAGAATTATGAACCATAAAGCAGTTTGTGTTAAAATGTTAAATCCCATTAAACCCTAACTCAGGGTTGTCCAATCATGTGCCATGGAGGGCCAAGACCCTGCAAGTTCTCTCTTCTACCCAGTCTCTTCAGCAAGTGTTTTCACTGATCAGCAGTCAGTGGAAGAAATTCAGTGGAATCTGCTGTTGAAGACACTGGTTGGAGGTAAAGCCTGCAGGGTCTTTGGCCCTCCATGGCACATGATTGGACACCCCTGCCCTAACCCATTATGATAAAGTACAGATGCTAATATGGCCCAGAATTCCTCCATACACTGGTACTATCACTAAAGTGTACAGTGTCTTCTGCGGTGGCACATCCAACAATACAGTCTTCAGTAAATAAAATAATTGTTATGGTTACTTTTTCTTAAAAATGAGCCATTATTGTCAAAGTCATGATAAATGGTTTGTACTGTTGACTCTTTTCCCACCGGTGCCTTAACAGACAAAACAGAAAATTGTGATGCAAACACATAAGTCACTAAATTGTTTATTGCAATCAGTAGCAAATTCCAGGTTATTCAGAATGTGCAAAATTCAAACTGTAAAAAAAAACAACTTAGGATGGGTCACACACGCCGGCCACGCTGCCTCACTGAGAAGCAGCTGGGATGTGCTGCTCAAGCTGGTCCCAGTTCAGCAGATCTTCAGCCTGCATCGCTGTAAATAGTGAGGCAAGGTCCAGTTTAGGGTGGATTGTTCCCTCTTGCCTCGACAAAAGACAGAAAGGCGTGGTGGTTAATTAATGCAAGTTTAAAACATATTAAGGAAATACACTTGTTGCTAAAAGCCAGTGGTGGAATGTGACAAAAAAATGCTTCATTGTTGTATTTAACCACAATTTTCATGTAGCTGTGCTTCAGTAGATTTTACAAGGGCTGGGTTACATTTAAAATCAATTATTTTTACTGTGGTCTCAGCAATCAGAATGAATTAATACATTCACTTGAATGGAATATAGTACTTTAACTCGGGTGTGCATCACCGAGTATGGAGTCGCTCAGTCAAAATATAGAATTTTTATCAATAAAAGTTTAGCCACCGCTCTGTCACCACTGTGTCTCTTCTTGCCCTGGCTTCAAGTGTGGGTGGTGTTTTTTACTTGTATTGCTAAAATATAAAAGGATGCACTACACTGGGCCTCAAATATTTGTAATGTGTCCTGCTATTATAATACTGCATTAGTTTATTAATGATAGACTATAAATTACACATATAAACTAAATTATATTGATGACTGAACAACTCCCATTCCCCAAAGTGCAACATACAGTTATGAACATAACTCACAAAGGATCACACAAGTGATCTGACAAAAAAAATAAATACATTAACAAGCGGTTTATTTTACAGTTGATGTGCCATTCATTTTCAATTATTCTGTAATTAATATTCACACAATCAAATAAATCTCAGTTCAGTCCCTTTTATATTAAATGGAAATTGTGCTACTTTGCTTTTGGCACCTTACCTATAAAAGCAAAGGATTTCAGTACTTTCCACAGTGGCAAGGTCCGTTGCGGGGTGGCTGCTTTTCCTTTCTTCTTGCCTAGACCAAAGACAGAAATGGATGGTGGTTAGTTCAAGCAAGTTCAACACATACAGTATATAGGTACATCTCAAAAAATTTGAATATCATGAAAATTCAACATTTTTTGTCACTCATTTCAGAAAGTGAAACCCATATACAGTATAGATTCATTACACGGACAGTGATATATTGCAAGTGTTTATTTTAATTTTGAATATTATGGCTACAGCCCATGTTAACCAACATTTCAACGGCCAACATTTCTGTTTAAAAACTATTTTTTAAAATTAATTTTATATAATATTCTAATTTTCTGAGAAACTGAATTTGGGGTTTTCAGGGGCTGTAAGCCATAATCATCAAAACTAAAATAAATAAACGCTTGAAATATATCACTCTCTGTGAAATGAATCTATATACAGTAATATATGGATTTCACTTTCTCAATTCAACTTTATTTATATAGCGCCATTTCACAACAACAGTCATCTCATAGCACTATCAACTGTAGGGGGGGACCCCCACAGTTGCAGAAAGACCCCAGAAATCAGGCAATCCCCTGTGAGCAAGCACTTGGCGATGGTGGAGAGGAAAAACTCCCTTTTAACAGGAAGAAACCTCCAGCAGAACCAGGCTCAGGGAGGGGCAGTCATCTGCTGCGACTGGCTGGGGGGTGAGGGGATAGAGAAGAAGAAAAGAACAGACATGTAGAGAGCAAACAGCATGATGGGGACTCAATCTATGGGAGAGAACAAACAAATGTTAATGACCAGCAAAAAAAAAATATTTCATAGAGAGTGAGGAAAGGAGTGAGGCCCAGTGCATTACTGGAGGTCCCCCGGCTGACTAAACCTATTAGCAGCATAACTAAGGGAGGGTTCAGAAACACATGATCCCTCCCTAATTGTAGGCTAGATCAAAAAGGTAGGTTTTAGCCCTATTCTTAAAAACAGAGATCGAGTCTGACTCCCGAATCCAGATTGGCAGCTGATTCCACAGGAGAGGAGCTTGATAACTGAAGGCTCTGCCTCCCATTGTACTTTTGGAGATTCTAGGTATTACAAGTAATCCTGCATTTTGAGAGCGTAGTGCTCTGTTAGGATAATACGGTAGTATCAGATCTTTTAAATAAAAAGGAGCCTGATTGTTTAGAGCTTTGTAAGTGAGAAGAAGGATTTTAAACTTAATTCTAAACTCTATGGGAAGCCAATGAAGGGAGGCCAGAACCGGAGAGATATGATCTCTCTTTCTAGTACCTGTTAAAACTCTTGCTGCAGCATTTTGGATCAGCTGAAGACTTTTTAAAGATGTTTTAGGACAGCCTGATAATAAAGAATTACAATAATCTAATCTCGAGCTAACAAAAGCGTGGATCAGCTTCTCAGCATCACTCTGAGACAAGATGCTCCTAATCTTGGCAATATTACGCAAATGATAGAAGGCAGTCTTAGAAACAAATTTAATATGTGAATTGAAGGACAAATCCTGATCCAAATAACTCCAAGGTTCCTCACAGAGCTATTAAGAGAAAGAGTAACTGCGTCCAAACTGAAAGTTTGATTTGGAAAGGAATTTCTAAGGTTTTTTGGACCAACAAGAATGACTTCAGTCTTATCTGAATTTAATAGCAGGAAATTACAAGTCATCCAAGCTTTGATTTCCTTAAGACAGGCTTCTAACTTGGCTAATTGATTAGTATCATCTGGCTTCATTGACAGGTATAATTGTGTGTCATCTGCATAACAATGAAAATGTATACAGTGCTTTCTAATAATGTTGCCTAACGGAAGCATATATAAACTAAAAAGAGTAGGGCCTAGCACAGATCCCTGTGGAACTCCATGACTAAGCTTTGAGCTGAAAGAAAACTCATCATTTACATGAACAAACTGGAACCTATCAGATAAATAAGATCTAAACCACTGCAACGAAGTTCCATTAAGTCCAACATAGTGTTCTAATCTATCAAGTAGAATATTATGATCAATAGTATCAAAAGCTGCACTAAGATCTAAAAGGACAAGTACAGAAACTAGTCCATTATCAGATGCAATGAGGAGGTCATTAGTGACCTTCGCTAAGGCTGTTTCAGTACTATGATGGATTCTAAACCCAGATTGAAACTCTTCAAGTAAACCATTTCCCTGCAGGTGGTCAAATAATTGCGTAGCAACAACTCTTTCTAAGATTTTTGAAATGAAAGGGAGATTAGAGATTGGTCTATAGTTAGCTAAAGCTCCTGGATCTAGCGTTGGCTTTTTGAGTAAGGGTTTAATTACAGCCGTTTTAAAAGCCTGCGGTACATGGCCTAAAGTTAATGAAGAATTGATTATATGAAGAATAAAGCTACCAATAAGTGGGAAGACTTCTTTAAATAACCTGGTAGGAATAGGATCTAAAAGACAAGTTGAAGGTTTGGATGAGGAAACTACTTTGTCTAACTCACAAAGGTCGATTGGAGTAAACTCATCAAGACAGACATCAATAGAAGGAGTTGTAGTAGTTACAGTATTTAAGTTAACTGTGGGAAGAATCTGATTGATTTTATCTCTGATGGATGAAATTTTATTATTGAAAAAGTTCATAAAGTCCTGACTAGTAAGCTCTAAGGGGATGCTAGGATTGACAGAGTCCTGACTCTTTGTCAACCTGGCTACAGTACTGAAAAGAAACCTGGGATTATTCTTGTTCTCTTCTATTAATGCAGAGTAATAACTCGTTCTAGCTTTTCTAAGAGATTTTTTATAAATTAAAAGATGATTTCTCCAAGCTAAATAGATTTCATCTAAATTAGTAGAGCGCCATTTTCTTTCTAATTGACGAGTCTTCTGTTTTAAGCTACGAGTTTCTGTGTTGAACCAAGGAGTTAAAAATCTCTGATTAGACTTTTTCTTTTTTAAGGGGGCCACCAAGTCTAGAGCCTGATGCAGAGAAGCTGAAACACTATCCACCATGTTATCAATTACAGAAGGAGCAAGCGGTCTATAGCTTATTTCCGTTGTGTTGACACATGGCATAGAGGAAACAATCTGCATAAATTTGGAAACAGCATCATCTGAGAGGCATCTACTGTGATAATATTTTTCTTTAGGAGCCAAATAGTCAGAAATAGTAAAATCAAAGGTTAACAGACAATGGTCTGACAGTACAGGGTTATGAGGAGACACTACAAGATTTTCTATTTCTATGCCATATGTCAGAACAAGGTCCAATGTATGGTGGAGGTAATGAGTAGAATTTCCTACTTTCTGAGAAAACCCAATCGAGTCTAATATTGAATTAAAAGCCACATTAAGGCAGTCACTATCTACATCCACATGTATATTAAAGTCCCCTACTATAATTATTCTATCAGATTTCAACACTAAATCAGCTAAGAAATCAGCAAATTCGGATAAAAATTCTGAATAGGTTGATGGGGGACGATAAACAATGGCAAATAAAATTGGGTTTAACCTGAAATTGCTAAAGTGCCCAATACTGAGGACCAGGCCCTCAAAGGAATTATAACATGTTTTTTGCTTTACATTAACTAGTAATTTGGAATGGTAAATTGTTGCTACTCCTCCTCCACGACCAGAACTTCTGGGATTTTGACAGTTTAAATAACCAGAGGGGGTTGATTCATTTAAACCAACATAATCCTCTTGTCCTAACCAAGTCTCTGTAAGGGAAATTAAATCAATCTGATGATCAATTAACAGATCATGGACTAACAGAGACTTGGGAGTTAGAGACCTAATATTTAACAAACCACATTTAATTTTTAAATTATGAGGAGGAACAGAGGCCAAATCATTCAATTTAGAGGCTTTATGTTTAATTTGAGTTTTACCAATATTTTGCTTTATCACTTTGGGATGCTTATACATTATATTTTTATTTACTTTGGAGGGAGCAGACAACGATTCTCTGATGGGGAAGTCAGGGGCTAAGTTGAGGGGTGGCGGATGAAGAGGAGCTGCAGAGAGGCGTGTAAGACTGAGACTCTGCTTCCTGGTCCCAACTCTGAGTAGTCATGGTTTTGGAAATTTGGATAAAAAAGATGCCAGATTGTTAGATAAATGAGAAGCACCATCCAAAGTGGGATGAATGCTGTCTCGTCTCATAAGACCAGGTTTTCCCCAAAAAGAGCTCCAATTGTCAATGTAGCCCACGTCATTTTTAGGACACCACACAGACAGCCAGCGGTTCAAGGATGACGAGCGACTAAACATGTCATCACTGGTCAGATTGGGGAGGGGCCCAGAGAATACTACAGTGGCAGACATCGTTTTTGCAAACTCACACACCGATTCTATATTAAGTTTCGTGACTTCCGACTGCCGGAGACGGATGTCATTAATGCCGGCGTGAATAACAATTGTGGAATATTTACAGTTACTTTTAGCCAGCATTTTCAAATTTGACTCGATGTCGCCTGCTCTGGCCCCAGGAATGCATGTGACTATGGCCGCTGGAGTCTCTAGGTTCACGTTTCTGACTACAGAGTCGCCAATGATCAGAGTTTTTTCCTCAGCGGGTGTGTCGCTGAGCGGGGAAAAACGATTAGAAACGTGAACAGGTTGGTGGTGTACCGGGGCTTTGCGACTAGGCTTCCTTCTCACCGTCACCCACCCAGTCTCCTCGCTGCTGAGGAGAGCCGGGGAACCACTGATAGGGGGACCTAAGCTAGCTAGCTCCGCTGCAGCTAATGGGCGTCCGTCGAGATTAACTGGCGCAGACGGTGTTTCAATGCAGCGGAGCCGGGATTCCAAATCAGACAACCTCGCCTCGAGCGCCTCAAAAAGACAACATTTATTACATTTACCGTTATCACTAAAAGAGGCAGAGGTGTAGCTAAACATCTGACAGAGAGAGCACACCAGAGGAGAGGAAAGAGAGGTAGTAGCCATAGCTAGTGGCTAGAGAGCTGGAGAGCAAACCACACAGGCAGACAGCAAAACAGGAAGTGACGATACGTTACCACAAGGAAGTGACGATCCCTCACGTCTGAAAAGAGTGACAAAAAATACTGAACTTTTTCATGATTTTCTAATTTTTGGAGATGTACCTGTATTAGAGAAATACACTTGTGAAAGTCAGTGGTTGGATGTGACAAAAATGCTTCATTTCCCTGACCAGTGAGCACCCCAGGATCCACTCTGTACATGTGCAAGTACATTTTCAATCCAGGGAATTTTGGTGGAACAGAAACAGCACGAAAACACTGTTCCAACACTTTTTTTGGAAAAGCCACAGAATAGGTGTGTGGGTCTATTCTGAGGCTTTAGAAAATTATATGAATCACTTTATAAATGTGGAAACAGATTCTAGAAAGAAATTACACACAACTTAATGCACAGCACCAAAGTGCAACACATACACAAACCAGGACTTTAATCAGGATTAGCATATTTCATCGTTTTGCTCTCACAAACGAATACTTCGGACAAAGCAAGCACGAATCAGCAGAGTTGGCGACTAGCTAGCTAGCTAGCTACTAGCTAACACTCGTTAGCCAGCACAGGACAGCGTTGTATTGCTCAAAAAAAAGTGAGCTTACCACCAGCATCAGGGCAAAACTGTCAGATGACCACATCTGATTGCACCTCTTTTCTCCTCCTGTCTTTAAAAACCTCTTACCATTCCGGTGTCCTGCCCTTGGGATATTTTACATTGGCTGGACACTGGCTGGAATGGTAAGGGGTTTAAATCTCGAGCTGTAAATCAGCAGTGTTTCCTCTAACAGACCTTGGCGTGGTGGCAACATATTTTTCCGGGGGGGGGGGGCAGACAACACATAACACTGTTGTAACCGGAATATGTGAATTTTATACTATTTATTTCTCTTTTTTATTTTTCCACAGTAACTTTGCGTATGGAACTTACCATTTGAAGTATTGTACAACCAAGGCCCAATCTTGGAATATTGGGCCAGTTAAGGTCTACTCAGATGTCCTGTGTTTGGGCTTTTTGCTGGTGTCATCCTTCTCTCCTTCCTCTGCTCTCACCTCTCCTCGACCCTCTGCTTGAACACTTTCCTCTCTTTGGCTCATCTTGTCTGTCTCATTGTTTCCTCTCTGAGCCCTGTCTAATTCAGGTTATCTCTCTGTCTATGGTGGTATACAAATAGGTTAGAAAATATCAAGTGTTGTGTTTTGTCCTGCATGATTTTTTTTGTCATGGTTTACATAAATGACAAAAATATGTGTATTTTTTGAATTTTTATTCTAGAGTTTCCTTTTTCCATTGAGGAAGAGTAGGAAAAAAAACTCATAATAGTAATTTACTCATGCATACTTAAATTATATGATTAGAGGTGGGTATAGTAGCCAGAAATTCTACTCATGTAAAAGCAGTGCTATGAAATTAATAATTAAAAGTAGACAACCAAAAATTTCTAGTTGAGTTAAGGGTACAAAGTGCACCCACTTAAAAATTTGAGTAATGACTTCAGTCTTGAAGGTTTGAGGTTTTTCTCTAAAATTCATAACAATTTTCTTAAAGTTTTCCACTTTTCTCTTATCTAAATTTACAACCATTTTCCTCATTTGTAATTTTCTCTTGTTAAATTATGACTTTCCTTGTACATTTGAAACTTTATTATAAACTTGTGGATTATTTTAGAGCAAATTTTTGTCTTTTTTTTTTTATAAAATTACAATTTTTTATAAATTTCAAACAGATTGTGGTAAAATATTGACTTTTTTCCTAATTTACACTCTTGACCATAATTTTGCAGAGCCAGAACAGAACAATAATTTAACTCTGATTTCAAAGAAAAAAAAATATTAATAAAATTATATTTTATGAAATAAATTACTTAAATTACCAAAGATTCCATTATTTCTGTTATGATATTTCTATATATTTACAGTTTTTTAGAACCCTCCTCATCAACCAGACAGCAGGAAAAACCTTCCTTATTTTAAAATCCAAATGTTGACACGTTTAGTTTGTCTGAAGGCTGTTGACTGATTAAAGTCATTGACTTCATGAATTTTGGTCATCTTAACTTGCTAGGTGTGTAATAATGTGTCATGACTGATACAATAATTCAGCCCACCTGCAAGATGCAGCAACAAAGAGACAATCAAACAATAACACATGTTTGAGTTTTCTTTATTAAATAGCAAAAGCCCTCGCACTGAAACAGTCACTTGCCAGAGGAAGGAGCCTGTGGAGAGAAGACGAGAGCTGTGAGAGGAGGAATGGAGTAGGGGAAAAATGGACTAGCCAAATTACCACTTACATGGGCTCCAAGGGAGCACCGGCAGGACTCCAACGGGGAATAGATGAACCAGCAGGGTGGGGTATGAGCTGGTGGTGCCTGACCGGGTGGAGGTTACTGTCGGTGAATGGTGGTGTGGCAGGAGAGCACACGCAGTCCCAGCAACACACCTGCACAATGGCAGCAACCTGAACAAAGGGAAAAAACACACAGAGATTAGTAATTTCTTTCACCAGTGTGAACGTGACTTGCTGTCTTTACAGCAGTATACCCAGACGAGCCAGCGTTGAATTACTGAAGGATGCTTCCTTAAGTACACTGGCTGATGAGAGGTCGCAGGTGTGTCCTCTCACTCAGGTGTGATGATGAGTTGAAGAGAGATGAATGGGAAGGAGGCGGCGCACTCTCGCCGCCCATGACAATAGTGAACATAAATTAGTAAATATTGTAGTGGCTGGTGAATTAAATCCTCAGCAGTTCAGTCACTCTTGCCTTTCCCTGCATATGAAGCCTAGCCACACCTGCTAGCTAAGTGATTCTTCATTAATGTTCCCATTACCAGCGAGTTAAAAACCACCATACATGCCTCCACTGTTTACATACCTCTTCTGCTTTTTTTTCCACATTTAAAGTACTTTAATAAGCTCATGCTTCTCTTGGACAGCAACGCTAGAGAGACAGTCTGCCTGGCAACTGATGGTCACGCGAGCAGACGCTTCTGAACCCCGACACGAGGATGACTGTCACGCGCATTGTTCGTGTATGCGCTTGTGGAGCGTCATTCCTTAATTTATTTTTCTTAAATTTATATTTCCTCTTTGCGTGGTGGCATAATTTCAAGGGTGGCGGCCTGCCACACAGAAATGTGACCAGACAAACCCCTGAATCAGGTATGTGTCTGTCAGTATATTAGCAATTTTCTCCAAAGTTTTAGAAGAAAACCATTGCTACACAGTTATTGGAGTATATCAAGTCTAATAATTGGATGGAAGAGAAGACACTGTGAGAATCATGTTCTTTGATTTCTCCAGTGCATTTAACATCATTCAGGCACTGCTGCTGGGTGAGAAACTGCGGGTAGTGGGAGTTGACAGCTCTGTGATCTCCTGGATTACTGACTATCTGACAGGCAGGCCTCAGTTTGTCTGGCTGGGCAGGGCTTTGTCTGATGTGGTGGTTCGTGATATGTGTGCTCTACAGTGGACTGTGTTTTCTCCTTTTCTCGTCACCTTATACACCACTGACTTTCAGTACAACACTGAGTCATGCCACCTGCAGAAATTCTCTGATGACTCGGCTATTGTTGGGTGTATAAGAGGGGGAGAGGAGGGGGAGTACAGGGCACTGGTAGACAGATTTGTGAAGTGGATCGAGCAGAATCACCTGAGGCTGAACGTCAGTCAGCAAGACCAGAGAGCTGGTGATTGACTTCAGGAAGGACGCCTTCACAGCCATTTCGGATTGGGGGGAGGTTGTGGGGGTAGTAGTGGACTACAAAAACCTGGGTGTTGTGATCAGCAACGGACTGGAAATCTAATACTGATGCTGCATACAAGAAGGGGATGAGCAGTCTCTACTTTCTGATGAAGCTGAGATCCTTCAATGTGTGTAGCAAGATGCTGGAGCTCTTCTATCAGACCATCGTTGCCACCGCCATCTTCTTTGCTGGGGTAGCAGTATCAGAGCTAGCGACACCAACAGATTTGGCAAGATTATCAAGAAGGCTGGCTCTGTGATTGGTCTCAGGCCAGAGACCTTTGAGACTGTGGTGGAGAGAAGGTCACTGAGCAAATTGTGATCCATCATAGACAATCCTGATTACCCCTTCCACCACACACTGGACAGACAGCGGAGCACTTCCTCCAGCAGACTGTTACAGCATTGCTGCCAAACGGCCAGGTACAAGAAATCTTTTCTGCCATGTGCCATTTCACTGTTTGATAACTCACTCTCATGTGGAATTTTGGTCATAACAATGCTGTCATACTGCACCTTACAGTATAATTTGTACCTCATATTTCACCCTGTGCCTTATAATCCTTCTTTGTACAGTCAGTACTATCCATAGACTTATAAGGATCATCATCTAGTGAACCTTGTAGTAGCCTATGTAGTATATAACGTTATCCAAGCATTTTTTTCTTTACTTCCCTGGATAACTCTTTTTTCTGTTATGCTGTGTGTATTTCTGTAGGTTGGGTTGTCCACTGTGTCATGCTGCTGTTACACTGTAATTTCCCAGTTTGGGATCAATAAAGTACATCTATCTATCTATCTGTAGTGGAGCTGAAATGACGAGGCGATTTTGTATTAAAAACAGGGTTTTTAATGAATAGCTCCTCTATCAAATCTCATCAGGTGTACAGCTTGGCAGAAGGCAAGAGGGAGATCTCTGCTTCGCTCGCTGGTTAAATACAAGCACACATAGGACCACTCATTGAAAAAGCTGACGTAAGAGCCACTCATTGAAAAAGGTAACATCTCCCCGTTATCTTAACCCCCATTGTCCTGCCATCCCCTCTCCCTGTCTTGGGAGGTGATGGGAACTCCCCCTCTCGCTTTAGGGGTAAAGGTGTCGAGTCCATCTCCACTGCCGCGTCTTGGGAGGTCCATTGTCTTTAACCCGGCGTGGGGGATGCTCTGTCCTTTCTAGGTGTGAAGCTCCTTACATATGCTGTCACAAAACATTTCCACTTGTTCTAACATATGTAGATATGGGATATAAGAGTCATATATACCACAGGCCCCCCAAACACTAGGAAAGGACACAGAAAGAATTACAGTCTAAGATAAACAACTATGAAATACTACGTGTTACAACTGTTGCTACCGGAGAAGTTTTCTAGCAGCCATGCTCCTAAGAAAGTTCAGTGGTAAAAATAACAGCATAGTGAAATCATAAGTAGCCTTAAACTGTTGCAGCACAATTAGTGAATAATTGCGGGGTGGTTGGTATCAGTCCTTGTGCTGTTTGGGCTTTATCCTTCTCCCAAAACTGCTGTAGGTTGGCTTAGGTGTCCCGCTGGGACCTTCTCGTGGTGAATCTGCATTGTGGGAAGGAAAGAGATTATTTGTTCCCTGCCTGGGGGCTGAGACTTTTCCTCTGGGGGGTCTACCACGCCGAGGCGCTCGTGCCACCTGTGTAGGCTCGTCTCTCAGCAAGAAGGCAGGTTTGAGTCTGTCGACACTGACCACTTCCTTTCTGTCCCCATAATCAAGCACAAAGTGTTTGTCACCATTTTCCAGCACTCTGAATGGGCCATCATAAACTGGGCGTAACGTTGGTTTAATAGCTTCATGCTTAACAAAAACGAACTCAGCGTTTTTCAAAGTTTGAGGAAGAAAAACTCGTGGAAAAGAGTGATGAGCTGGACCGTGGAGGGAAACCGGTCCGCTGCTGCCTAAAAACCTTGGGACGGGAAAGTGTCCTGGTTCTGGGTTCTCTGGTAAAAATTCTCCTGGGAGTCTGATAGGCTGGGCAAAAACTAATTCTGCAGGAGAAGCGTCTAAATCCTCTTTAGGTGCTGCACGCAACCCCAATAAAACCCAGGGGAGTTTATTAACCCAATTTGTGTCCGTTAGTGAGGCCCTGAGGGCAGCCTTTAAGGACCTGTGAAAACGCTCGCATAACCCATTAGCCTGAGGGTGATAAGCGGTGGTGCGATGAATTGTTGCCCCTAAACTGTTAGACATGGCTGACCAGAGCTCTGAGATAAACTGAGGCCCTCTGTCTGACGTGATGTCTGATGGAACACCGAAACGTGCCACCCAGTTTGCTAGAAAAACGCGAGCGACCTCCTCCGCTGTGGTTGACGCTAGAGGGACTGCCTCTGGCCAGCGCGTGGTGCGGTCTATCATTGTTAACAGGTGTGTGAAACCTTGGGAGGAAGGTAGAGGCCCCACGAGGTCGACGTGAATGTGGTTGAATCTTCTAGCAGGAATTGGAAAAGGCTCCAGAGGGGCCTTTGTGTGTCTGTGTATTTTGGCGCGTTGACAAGGAATGCAAGTTTTTGCCCATTCTCTCACATTTTTGCGCAGGCCTGACCACACAAACTTTTCAGCAACCATTTTGACCGAGGCGCGCACACCTGGGTGCGCGAGGGCGTGAATTGCGTCGAAAATACGGCGGCACCAAGCAGTTGGTACTAACGGGCGAGGTCGGCCGGTTGAAACGTCGCATATTAGGGGAGGCACGCCGTCGCGCAACTCTTTTTTCTCCAGCCTTAACCCTGTTGGTCCGGACAGGAGCGCGCGCACATCTGCATCACTGCTTTGTTCCTCCGCCATGGCTGCATAATCTATCCCATCCTGGATAGGTGCTGCGTATGTGTGTGCGTTAGTGAAGAGTTCCGCTGTTGAGGCGGTGTAATCTGTCTCCTCGTGCTCTGGCGGTGTCACAGCGCGAGAGTCAGCTACTACGTTAAGTTTGCCTGCTACGTGTCGAATGTCTGTGGTGAACTCTGAAATCGCAGCTAGCTGTCTTTGTTGTCTGCCTGACCATGGTTCTGAAATTTTAGCCATAGCAAAAGTGAGCGGCTTATGGTCCACAAAAGCCGTGAAACTCCGCCCTTCTAACCAAAACTGGAAGTGGCGGATGGACAAATGAAGCGCCAGCAGCTCTCTGTCAAAAGTGCTGTATTTGCGTTCAGTTGGGTTTAGCGATTTGCTAAAGAATGCTAAAGGTTGCCAGACCCCACTGACAAGTTGTTCTACAACTGCCCCTATAGCCAGGTCTGAAGCATCTGTGGTAAGAGCAATGCGGGCTGAGGAATCTGGGTGGACTAACATTGTGGCGTTAGCTAGGGCGGTTTTTACTTCCGCGAAAGCGCGTTCGCGCTCCGGGGTCCATTCGACCGCATTGGAAGCTTTCTTTTTTCTGAGCGCGTCATATAGGGGTTGCATGAGCTGAGCTGCGTGAGGGAGGAAACGGTTGTAAAAATTAACCATCCCCAAAAATTCCTGTAGCGACTTAACCGTTTGAGGCCGTGGAAAACTTTCTATCGCACGAACTTTGTCTGGAAGCGGAATTGCCCCTGCCGGGGAGACCCTATGTCCCAAAAAATCAATTTGTGATACGCCGAATTTGCATTTGGCTGGATTGATTATAAGTCCGTGCTCTTCCAGCCTCTGAAAAACGGTAGTGAGGTGCTGTTCGTGTTCTTCCTCGGATGAACTGGCTACCAGCATGTCATCAAGGTAGACAAAAACAAAGGGTAGGTCACGTAGGACTGCGTCCATCATCCGTTGAAAAGTTTGAGCCGCGCCTTTGAGGCCGAATGGCATTCTTAGGAATTCAAAAAGGCCGAAAGGGGTTATAACCGCTGTTTTAGGAATATCTTCAGCTCGGACTGGGACTTGGTGATAACCGCGGACTAAGTCTATTTATGAAAAAATGCGCGCACCTGCTAAATGTAATGAAAAATCCTGAATGTGAGGAATGGGATAGCGGTCATGCGCTGTAGCGTTGTTTAGTCTGCGGTAATCTCCGCACGGTCTCCAAGAACCGTCGGATTTCGGGACCATGTGAAGTGGTGAAGCCCAAGGGCTCTTTGAACGTCGGCAAATGCCTAATTTTTCAAGAGCTGCAAATTCGTCCCTTGCTATGTTGAGCTTGGCCGCGTCTAAGCGGCGAGCTTTGGCAAAAACGGGAGGTCCCGTTGTTGGAATGAAGTGTTTAACCCCGTGTTTGGCTACAGTGGCTGAGAATTTGGGGGTTGTGAGTGCTGGAAATTGGGTGAGGAGTTGCTCAAACTTACCTCCTGCTGTGGTGACGTTGGCCTGCACAGGTGGTGGGGAAACTCGAGCTGAACATGGAATAGAAGCAAGAGAGAGTGCATTAACCAGGCGCCTATTTGCAAGATTCACTAATAACCCATGTGCACACAGAAAATCTGCGCCTAACAAGTTAAAGCTCACCGCTGCTACAACAAATGTCCATCTGTAGCTGCGGCCGTGGATGAGGAGGTGCAGGCTCTTTTCCCCGAACGTGTCGATGTCAGAGCCGTTGGCTGCCACTGCTCCGTTGCCCCGGGTGCCCATGGTTCGCTCTGCGTGGGAGGGCATGACGAAACTCAGCTGAGCTCCCGTGTCGATGAGGAACTGCTTGCCTGTGTATCCATCCGTCACGTATAACAGCTTATTCTTCTCGCCGAGAACCGCTGCTGTTAATGGCCCTCGGCTTTGGCGTTTCCACGACATCGTAAACTTGCAGGGGGGAACGCATTTGCGGGCTTTCTCTGCGAAGCGGTGGTGATAATAGCAGACGTCGTTCTGCTCGTTGCGCTTGGGCCGCGCCACTGTCACCGTGGGTTGAGTCTCTCCAAGGCTCGGGGTGTCAGTTTTCAGATCTGCGGATGCCGCTGTGGATGTCTGTTCTCTGCAGGCGTTGACGAGCCGGTAAGCCTCGTTGGCCAGTGTGCGGAAATCCTGATGATTATTGCACTTCATACTGGCGAGTGTCCCTCTCAAATGCGATGGTAGCGTGCTGAGGAAAATGAATTGGAAAAGGAAATTATCATTATCCTCCTCCTTGAGTTGTAGCAAATCCTCCATGAGGGTCCTCGGATTGCTCCCTCTGTGGCCGTAGACCGCCAGGATCCTCTCGTCTCTTTCCTCCGCTGACGGGACATAATTCGCCACGATGGTCGCCTTGAGTGTCTCATATTTGTCCCGGGCTGGTGGTCGCCGGACCAAGCTCCGCACACACTTCGAAGTGGCGGAGTCGAGTTTGGAGACGATATGGTAAAACTTAATATCGTCTGCTGTGATGCCCGCCAGTACAAACTGGGCTTCAGCTTGCTGAAACCAAGAGGCGGGGTCTTCTCGCCAGAAGTCTGGCAGGTTGACAGCGACGGCGTTCGTGCACACCATCATTGTCGTGTTCGCCGGGTGAGAGTGCGTTTCTACGGCTCTCACGGCGGTGCTGGAGCTCGGTTGAGCTCTCTCAGTGCCCTCTGCCGTGGGGAACAGCTGTCTGCTTGTTCCCTCGTCTGCGTCATCGCTGGCGTATGCCCGAGTCACCATGGATGAGCAGCTTGAAGAACGCCTCCGGTCCATATTCTCGCGTCAGGGTCACCAGTGTAGTGGAGCTGAAATGACGAGGCGATTTTGTATTAAAAACAGGGTTTTTAATGAATAGCTCCTCTATCAAATCTCATCAGGTGTACAGCTTGGCAGAAGGCAAGAGGGAGATCTCTGCTTCGCTTGCTGGTTAAATACAAGCACACATAGGACCACTCATTGAAAAAGCTGACGTAAGAGCCACTCATTGAAAAAGGTAACATCTCCCCGTTATCTTAACCCCCATTGTCCTGCCATCCCCTCTCCCTGTCTTGGGAGGTGATGGGAACTCCCCCTCTCGCTTTAGGGGTAAAGGTGTCGAGTCCATCTCCACTGCCGCGTCTTGGGAGGTCCATTGTCTTTAACCCGGCGTGGGGGATGCTCTGTCCTTTCTAGGTGTGAAGCTCCTTACATATGCTGTCACAAAACATTTCCACTTGTTCTAACATATGTAGATATGGGATATAAGAGTCATATATACCACATATCTATCTATCTATCTATCTATTAAGGCTGTCATGATAACCGCAATTATGTAATACCGCGCTATAGACAAGCCTGTTCACTTATGAACAACAAGATGTAAAGTGTATTTTACATGTCGTTAAAATACATGTAAAGTGTATTTTTATTGCTAACAGCATGTTTGTACCCTGTACTGACGGCAGCAGCACCCAGTACTGTGGAAGCTTCCATAGTACTGGGTGCTGGTGGCGTCAGCACCGTGTGGGGCTCTCTCTCTCCAGACAGACTCCAGCAGGCACTTAGTTGTGGAAGCATTTGGACTCCTTGCTAAATACAGCCATGACAGTGAGCATTAAAAGGGCACAAAGTGTGTTATTTCCTTCTGAACGGAGTGTGTACAGCTCGTACTGCCTGCGTTCTCCCTGTCAGGAAGTCAAACAGTCAGTTACACAGTGAAGTGTTCAGCCCCTGCTGGTCCAGTTTGTGAATGAGCTGTTGGGGGATGATTGCATTGAATGCTGAGCTAAAATCTATGAGCAGTATTCTGATGTGGGAGTCCTTTGTGTCCAGGTGTGTGAGGGATGAGTGGAGGGCAGTAGAGATGGCATCATCGGTTGAGCGATTGGACCAGTATGCAAACTGGAACGGGTCCAGAGAGGGGGGCAGGGTAGACCTGATGTGCTGCATGACCACCCACTCAAAGTACTTCACGATGATGGGAGTGAGTGCAACTGGACGGTAGACATTGTAGCAGGAGGAAGATGACTTCTTGGGGACTGGGATGATGGTGGTGGCTTTGAAGCACGTGGGGACAACAGCCTGTCTCAGTGAGATGTTGAAGATGTCTTTGAAGACACCTGTGAGTTCCTCTGCACAGGCTCTCTGTACGTGACCAGGTATGTTGTCAGGACCTGGAGCTTTGCATGCATTGATCCTGCCAAGGAATCTCCTCACACTGTCCAGGGACAGTGTAATCACCTGGTTGCCAGGAGGAGGTGGTGACTTCTGTGCAGGGGTACTGTTGAGTGCCTCAAAGCAAGCAAGGAAATCGTTCAGCTTGTTCTGCAGAGAGATGGAGCTGTTGCAGGTCTGTGGTGTGGGCTTGTAGTCCATGATGGTCTGTATCCCCCGCCATAGACTCCGAGTGTCTCTGCTGTCACTGAATCGGTGGGCAATCCTCATGGAGTACTGCTTCTTGGCCTCTCTGATGCCTCGGGACAGGTTGGTCATAGCTGTCCTCAGGCCCACCTTGTCCCCAGCTCTGAAGACAGCGTTCCAAGCTTTCAGGAGCTCGTAGACCTCCCCTGTGAGCCATGGATTCTGACTGGCCTGAACAGTGATGGTCTTGGTGTACATTACATCATCAATGCACTTTGCAATATAGGCAGTTGTGGGACACATAAGGGGTTTCACAGACTTCATATGTATATTACTGTTGCTTCACGTCTCAGAATGAACAATAGGACGGAGTCTCCGGGAGATAACAGGAGGACGCGAAATGTGACCTTTGTTATGCAAAGAAAGGACCTTGAGGGATTTCCTGACCACCAGTGATTTTAGGTGGGGGGGAGAAGACCTGGAAGAAGAAGTATTGTGTCTTGGGATTAAAAGACAATGTGACTCTGTGCTTTGATGTCCTAGGTATAAGAGGGACAGACATGGGGGGATGCTTCCTCTTTTTCTGTTTGGAGGATGTTGGAGACAAGTGAATAAATCTGATTTGAGAAATAAACTCAGCCTCATCTTTTCACTCTCCCCACACTGGTGACCTTAAGACGTATCATGAGCAGAAGAAATTCCCCTGAGCCGGACTCGCCAGGAACCAGCCAGGCGAACGCAGTCTCAGTCAAGCTACCAGATTTCTGGCAGGACAACCCGTGTTCCTGGTTCCTCTTGGCCGAAGCTCAGTTCGCTCTCCGGGGAATAACGGCAGATGACACGAAATTCTACCACGTTATTGCCAAGCTCGACAACCGCACGGCTCAACATGTGCAGAGCCTGGTGCAGCGCCCACCGGCCGACGACAAATACAGCGGGTTGAAGGCTGCGCTCATCCAGCGCTTCACTCCCTCAGTCCAGGAGAGAGCGGAGAGACTCCTGGCCCTGAACGACTTGGGAGATAGCACACCCGTCGACCTGATGGAGGACATGCTGAGGCTGAGGGGCTCAGACGACGACGACTTCCTCTTCACCCACATTTTCCTGAGAACCCTACCGTCGGCCACGAGAGCGACCCTGGCCGGTTCACTGTTGTTGACCCAGCGGGACTTCCGCACGTTGGCCCAGGAGGCAGAGCGGATTCTCAACACCAGCAGACAGCGCGCGGCTACCGCAGCGGCGACAGGACTCGACGCGATGGCCGGAGATGGCAGGGGGCCAGAGGCGGCGGCAGCAGACCCACCGACAACGGCGGCGGTGAAGGCCAAACATCGCAGAGGAGACAACCTCTGTTTCTACCGTCACCGCTTTGCAGAGAGGGCACGCAGGTGTGTACCACTGTGCCAGTTCAAGAGCTCGGGAAACGCCAGAGCCGGGGGTCGGTAGCAGCCGCGGCCCTGGGAGAACAGAACAAGCTGCTCTACTTGACGGACGCGCATTCGGGGAAGCAATTCCTCGTGGACACAGGCTCCCAAGTGAGTTTCATCATGCCAACCTATGCTGACCGGCTGGCAGGCCCCGGGAGTCACGGAGCATCAGCAGCGAACGGCTCGAGGATTAAGACCTTCGGGGAGAGGACTCTGCTTCTTTCCCTACACAGCCGCACATTTGAGTGGACTTTTGTTATAGCCACGGTGAGCTTCAACATGTTAGGGGCCGATTTTCTCTGCTCGCATGGGTTGTTGGTTGATCTTGCTAATAGGCGCCTGGTTAATGCACTTTCTTTTTACTCTATTCCCTGTGCAGCCCGAGTGACCCCACCTACAGCACAAGCCAACCTCGCAACGGCAAGCGGTAAGTTCCACACACTCCTCACTCAGTTTCCAGCACTCACGGTTCCCACATTTTCAGCGGCCGTCGCTAAACACGGGGTGGAACATTTCATTACTACCACCGGTCCTCCCATTTTTGCAAAAGCTCGGCGCTTGGATGCAGCTAAACTGACCATAGCGCGCGAGGAGTTCGCCAACCTTGAGAAGTTGGGCATCATCAGACGTTCGAAAAGCCCTTGGGCTTCCCCGCTGCACATGGTCCCTAAAGCTGATGGCTCGTGGCGTCCTTGCGGAGATTTCCGCAGGTTAAACAACGCTACGGCACACGACCGCTACCCAGTCCCGCATATCCAAGATTTTTCCATTTATCTGGTGGGGGCGCGCATTTTTTCTAAGATAGACTTGGTCCGCGGGTACCATCAAGTCCCAGTACGCGCTGAGGACATACCCAAAACAGCGGTAATAACTCCGTTTGGCCTTTTCGAGTTTTTGCGCATGCCGTTAGGGCTTAAAGGCGCTGCGCAGACGTTCCAACGCATGATGGACGCAGTGTTGCGTGATCTCCCCTTCGTGTTCGTCTACCTGGACAACATTTTGGTAGCCAGTGCGTCCGAAGAGGAACACGAAAACCACCTCACGGCAGTTTTCCGGAGGTTGGGAGAGCACGGGTTAATAATCAACCCAGCGAAGTGTCAGTTCGGGGTGACGCAGATTGATTTTTTTGGGCACCGCGTCTCTCCAGAAGGAGCGGTTCCTCTGCCGGACAAAGTGCGCGCAGTAACAAATTTTCCCCAGCCACAAATGGTCAAAGCATTACAGGAGTTTTTGGGAATGGTGAATTTTTATAACTGTTTCCTCCCCCGCGCAGTGCAGCTCATGCACCCACTGTATGCCGCGCTTAAAAAACAAAAACCCACAAATAAAATCGAATGGTCTCCGGAGCGGGAGCGCGCATTCTCGGAGGTCAAAACAGCCTTGGCAAACGCTGCGTTGTTAGCACACCCAGACCCAACGGCCCGCATAGCGCTCACTACAGACGCGTCAGATGTGGCCATAGGGGCGGTCATGGAGCAGCAGGTTGCCGGGGCTTGGCAGCCGCTCACTTTTTTCAGCAGGACTTTGCGCGATACCGAGCGAAAATACAGCGCATTCGACAGGGAGTTGTTAGCGCTCCACTTGGCAATTCGTCACTTCCAGTTCTGGCTGGAAGGACGCCGTTTCACTGGGTTTGTCGACCACAAGCCGCTGACTTTCGCGATGGCCAAGGTTTCAGAACCGTGGTCAGGCCGGCAGCAGAGGCAGCTGTCTGCAATCTCCGAATTTACTACCGATATTCAACATGCAGCGGGTAAACTAAATGTAGTGGCAGACTGTCTCTCACGCGCCGTAACTACGCCAGTCCGCGTAGGGGTAGATTATGCAGCCATGGCCGCGGAGCAGGCTAGCGGCGCGGAGGTGCGCGTGGCCCTGGTCCGCGTGGGGATAGATTATGCAGCCATGGCCGCGGATCACGTTAGCGACGCGGACGTGTGCGCGCTCCAGTCTGGACCAACAGGGTTAAGGCTGGAGAACAGGGTGCTGCAAGGGGGTATGCCCCCGCCTAATCTGCGATGTCTCCACGGGACGACCGCGTCCGGTGGTGCCGGCCGCGTGGCGCCGCCGCGTTTTTGACTCAATTCATTCTCTGGCTCACCCGGGGGTGCGCGCGTCGGTCAAAATGGTAGGAGAGAAATTCGTATGGCCGAGCCTGCACAAGCAAGTTAAGGAGTGGGCAGCAACCTGCATGGCCTGCCAGCGAGCCAAAATACACAAACACACTAGAGCCCACTTGGAGCCGTTTCACATCCCGGCTAAGAGGTTCGATCATGTGCATGTCGACCTCGTAGGCCCCCTCCCGCCGTCACAGGGGTACACACACCTTCTGACAATGGTGGACCGCACCACGCGTTGGCCGGAAGTGGTCCCACTGGCATCAACCACAGCCGAAGAGGTGGCACGCGCGTTTTTAACGGCTTGGGTAGCACTTTTTGGAGTTCCGTCGGACATTACGTCCGACAGAGGTCCTTAATTTGTTTCCGAGTTCTGGTCAGCGATGGCCCGCAGCCTGGGGGTAATGATCCACCGCACTACCACGTATAACCCGCAGGCTAATGGTTTATGCGAACGTTTCCATAGGTCATTGAAAGCAGCCCTCAGAGCGTCGCTTACGGATGCAAATTGGGTGGACAGGCTACCATGGGTTTTGTTGGGGTTGTGTTCTGCACCTAAAGAGGATTTAAAAGCCTCCCCAGCGGAATTAGTTTTTGTTCAGCCACTCCGGCTGCCCGGGGAGTTTCTCCCAGATAATCCTGCGCCAGAGTGCTCCCCTGCTCAGCGGTTGCAGAGCGACACAGGATCGAGCACGCTTCCTGGCCCCGTTCATCACAGTTTTCCGCGCGTTTTTGTGCCTAAGGCTTTAAAAAATGCGGAGTTTGTTTTTGTCAGACATGATGCCCATCGCCCAACCTTGCAACCACCTTATGATGGACCGTTTAGAGTGCTGGAACCAGGAGATAAGCACTTTTTGCTAGATTTGGGAGGAAGAAAGGAAATGATTGGCATAAACAGGCTCAAACCCGCTTTTGTGATGGCTGACGAAGCTGTGCAGTTGGCGAGGGCTCCTCGGCGCGGCAGACCCCCTGGGGAGCATTCCCCAGAGCTCCCACAGGGATTGACTAACAGTTCTCACCGCCAGATAGCAGCTCCACAGCAGGATGGCACCGCTGGAGAGGTAAAGCCCGCTTACAGCAGGTTCGGAAGAAGATTGAAGCCCAAGCAGCATGTGGACTGATGTTGTGATTTTATCATGATATGCAGACTGTGTTATATTGTTCCATCTTAGACGTTTGGGGGGGGGGGGTCATGTGGGACACACAAGGGGTTTCATAGACTTCATATGTATATTACTGTTGCTTCACGTCTCAGAATGAACAATAGGACGGAGTCTCCGGGCGATAACAGGAGGACGCGAAATGTGACCTTTGTTATGCAAAGAAAGGACCTTGAGGGATTTCCTGACCACCAGTGATTTTAGGTGGGGGGGAGAAGACCTGGAAGAAGAAGTATTGTGTCTTGGGATTAAAAGACAATGTGACTCTGTGCTTTGATGTCCTAGGTATAAGAGGGACAGACATGGGGGGATGCTTCTTCTTTTTCTGTTTGGAGGATGTTGGAGACAAGTGAATAAATCTGATTTGAGAAATAAACTCAGCTCATCTTTTCACGCTCAGAATCAGAATCAGAATCAGAATCAGAATAAACTTTATTGCCAAGCATGTAAAAAAACACACGAGGAACTTGACTTGACATTGGTGCGCATGCGCGCGACACAACGACACGGCAGCCATAATAGGCGCCTCATCAAACAGAGATAGATAAGAAAGGGAGGGGAGGGGAGGGAACGACACAAGGGGGGAGGAGAGAAAAAAAACTTTGTTATCAGAATACAGCTTATATTTAAGCAGATTATTATTACAATGAAAAAAAATCTCTCAATAGCACAGAGCAACAATCGACCACAAAAATCCAAAAGACCAAAAGTCAGAGAGAATCAGTGAATGGATGGGTGTAATTCAGTATTATGAATCAGTGTGTTCGTGTATGTTGAATGCAGGTGGGTGTTTATCAGTTACTGGAGGCAGCAAAATCTCTCCCAGCCGAGATGTTATGTCTTAGTGTCTGAAACTCGGAAGCATGTCCTTGAGGCATGGCAGATGGAAATTTCCTGAGCCAGTCACATGTCAATGAGAGTTCAGATGCAGTCCCAGTATGTTTATGAAAGAGAAGCACAATCTTCTGTTTTGTCTTAATCCAGGAGGAAAATAGACAACAGGGCGAGTTCAAGGTCTGATAGACACAGATCACTCAGAGCATAGAATTTTACATCTCCAGCAATCCTGTGTTCATAATTTCCATACATAGGCTTTAAATCCATTCCTTGGAGGCACCAAAGACGACTCCAGATGTTTCCCTTCTAGAACATGGGTAAACATGTCCGGTAGAGTCCATCCCTCTACAGTGCATGCAGATGGTAATTTCCATGTTATCATTGCCGATAGTTAGTGCACTCCCCTGTCTAGTTGAATTGTTGAGAAGCAGCTATGCCGGGACCGCTTTTAATTAGCTCTTCCAGTTAATTTTTCGATACACCAGGAAAAACTCCAGAGCCAATCAGCAGAAAATCCTGTGATCCTAGCCAAACCAGGTAGATGTTTCCACATCCTCAGTCGAATCATGCAGACACATGCATTCCAATCCATGGGTCTCTCCATAGGGGCTCCCCCTGGCCCGAATTTATATAAAATGTTGTTAATCTTATTAAAGCCGCTCACCAAATCCATTCTTTTCGTTTGGTTCAAGATTCAGCCAGAAGACAGCGACGCAGACAAGACAGCAAGCTGGGATTCTCAGTTAGGGAGGAAAGGAGGGTAAAAGGGAGCAAAGAAAAAGGCGTCTGTTCTCTCTGAAGGGCAGAAGCAGAAGCTCCCCACACAGTAACAGTTTCTGTGTACTCCTGCAGATCTGTGGTGTTGTTGTAGGTGGCAGCCTGCTTGAATATGTTCCAGTCAGTGGTGGTGAAGCAGTCTTGAAGTGCCTCTAAGGACCCTTCTGGCCACACATGTACCTGTTTCCGAACTGGTTTGGTGACTTTAACCAGTGGTCTCTATGCTGGAGTTAGCATAATAGTGATGTGGTCAGAGGCACAAGGTGGGGGAGGGGGAGGGCCTTATATGCCCCTCTCTGGTCGGTGAAGACATGATCCAGTGTGTTGTTCTCCCTTGTAGGAAAGTTGATGTGTTGGTGTATTTCAGGAGACACAGTCTTTGGGTCTATGTGGTTGAAATCACCAGCCAAAATGAGAAAAGCATCAGGGTGAACTGTCTGCTGCTCACTGATGTGCTGGTACAATTCATTCAGTGCCTCACTCCTGTTGTTGTTGTTGGAGCTGAGATGGAAATAAATGGCAGCTAGCAGTATAGCTATAAATTCCTGAAGAAGATAGAACGTTCGGCACTTGATAACCATAACCTTCAACAATGGTGAGATTTAGATTTTTTTTAGATTCAACTTTATTGTCATTACACATGTATGAATACAAGGTAATGAAACACAGTTTAGCATCCAATCAGAAGTGCAAAGGACAGCAGTGCAGTATATATAGTAATTAACAGTATGTGCAATTTAAGCAAATATATGCAGATAGGTCAGTGTAGAAAGTTAAGAGTACCATTATGTGCAAATAATGTACAATAAGTTAGGTGGGTCAGTTATGTACAGGTGAGGATGGTAAGAGATGGGAATAAGTTAGCATAAATTACAGAAGAGCAAAGTACAGGTGAAGTGAGGTAAGTAGCAGACAATCTAACTACAGAGTGGCAATATGCAGAAAAACAGTATGTAGTTAAATATGTGATGATAATATACAGAAGAGCAGTATGTATCAATATATAATGACAATATGCAGATATGATATATATGTGTATACAGTTTGAGGAAGTACGGGGGAGGGGGGGTGTTAAAGGGGAGAGAAGTGGAGGTTCAGCAGGGAACTAAGTTCAATAACATGACAGCTGTTGGAAAGAAACTGTTCCTAAACCTGCTGGTTCTAGTCCGAAGGCTTCTGAAACGTCTTCCGGAGGGGAGAAGCTGGAACAGTCCATGAGCAGGATGGTTGGAGTCCCTAAGAATGCTGCGTGCCCGGCGCAGACATCTTTTCCTGTAGACGTCCTATATAACTGGAAGTGGAGTCCCTGTGATGTGTTGGACGGTTTTCACCACCCGCTGCAGCGCCTTACGGTCAGCAACAGAGCAGCTCCCATACCAGACTGTGACACAGTTGGTCAGGGTGCTCTCTATCACGCAGCGGTAGAAGTTGCCCAGGATGTCAGTTGACAGATGGTTCTTCTTCAGTGTCCTCAAGAAGAAGAGGCACTGATGGGCCTTCTTGATCAGGCTGGTGGTGTTAACTGACCAGGACAGGTCCTCCGAGATGTGGGTCCCCAGGAATTTGAAGCTGGGGACATGTTCAACAGCTATGCCATTGATATGGATGGGGTGAGCAGTGTTTACAGACCACAACAGCGTCATGGCACCAGGAATCACTGATGCAAACACAGAGCTCACCACCGTGGGTCTTACCTCCCTCGATGACACCTCTGTCTGCTTGATAGCATGTTAGCTGGTCTAGCTGGTTGGCAGAGTCCAGGATGTTGCTGTTGAGCTATGTTTCCACAAACACAAAAACACAGCACTCTCTCACAGTCCTTGAAGCTGAGCATAGTAAATGGATATTGTCATGTGCTGAGTTTGGGACTTTTCCAAACTCACCTCCATGACTCCCCTGTTTGTCCATACTGGTTTATTGTGCTATTATTTCTCATATACTACTTGCCGCCTCCGTTGTTTGTGTTATCATTTATATCTGTTTCCTGTATTTAGGTCCTGTTTACCATTTCTCTGTGGTGTTTTGATTTCTGTAATTTCTGCTATGTATTCTCCAGGTTGTCTTTATGTTTGGTTTTTCCTTTGACGGCTGTCAGGGCTGTCAGTTTGTGTGGGCGTGCCCTGCCGCTTGTCAAACTGCCAGCTGCCCCTCCCTCACCTGTTTACCAGGAGCCGCTCATCCTCCTCATCATTCCCAGCTGTGTGTCATTATCTGCCTTCCCTTGCTCAGGTTACCTACATCTGCCCTTCATGAGTAATAAGTTGTTTCCCTATACATAGTTTCTTTCTCATATTCTTTGTCACCGTCTCATCACCATAATCGTGGTTGTAAGGACTGTTTCTTCTTCGCCTCCGCCAGAGCCTTCCGCTCTGGTGAGCTTCATTTGTGTCAGTCGTTATTTATCTTTTGCTCATCTTTGCACTTGTTTTTGTGTTTTTTCAATAAACTCACAAGCTCACAGTACAGCGCCTGGGTTGTTTTCCCTCCGTGCGCAGCGTAAAAGCGCACGCATATGACAGATATGGTCCAGCTTGTTGTCTAAAGAGTGTACACTTGCCAGTACGATGCTGGGGATAGCTGGCTTGTGTGGGTTAGCTGCTAGCCCAGTTCGGGTACTTCAGCATTTACCCCTTTTCTGCTTTCTGTCCAGCCGCTTATAACACAGGGTTGCAAAAGTAATTTTTTTGTAAGTTGTCTGTTTTTTCAAATGATTTAAGACAATTTTGCACCGCTGAATCCGAAAATGACATCTGTTTCTCTCGATCAGGTGCTAAGTAAAAACCTGTGCTTACTTAGTACTTACTTAGTACTGTGCATGTACTTACCTTTATATAAAGGCAAGTACATGTAAATTGAATGTTACGTCATCATTGTTCAAAATTCAGAGAATTTAAAGACATAAAAAAGAATTTTGCATCATATAAAGTGAAAATGCCCATACATGTAAACAAAAACGTATAAAACAACATGTGGCCATAATTCAAAAAGTTGACCTGATTGAGCAAAACCAATGTGATTTTTGGATTCAGCACATCAAAATTGTCCTAAATCAGCTAAAAAAAAAAACTTAGACAATAAATTTGGTGTTGACCAGCGTAATATAAGATCAGATAAGCCTTTATTAGTCCCACAATGGGGAAATTCCGTGGCGCCTCCACTGCGGGCGAGATGCATGGGAGGGTGTACGGAGCAGTCTGCAATCCCATAGCTCTTCAGCGTGTGCAGAGTCCAACTCTATGTACATGGTTCTACCGACGCTGAGAAGAAACTCACAGCTGGATGTGCGTGGACATGATGAAGACAAGCAAAAACACTGTGACTCACAAGACGAAAAACACGAACATACCGTTTTATCGGGTCAGAGAGTAGCCACAGCGTCTGCACGCACCGCCATGTTAGTGTGGCGACTGATTTATACAATAAGCACAGAAACAACCCTTTCTTCTTCTCCTCTATCCCCTCATTCCCCAGCCAGTCGCAGCAGATGACTGCCCCTCCCTCAACCTGGTTCTGCTGGGAGTTTCTTCCTGCTAAAAGGGAGTTTTTCCTCTCCACCGTCACTAAGTGCTTGCCAACAGGGGATTGCCTGATTGCTGGGGTCTTTCTGCAATTGTGGGGTTTTCCCCTACAGTTTGTAAGTGCTATGAGATGACTGTTGTTGTGAAATGGCACTACATACTAAATAAAGTTGAACTGAATTGAACCCTGAATGAGTGAATGACCAACTCTGCTAATGCTAGTCAAGCTATTCTGTCACCCTATATACTGTAAGTGCCAATTAAGATAAGATAAGATAAGATAAGCCTTTATTAGTCCCACAATGGGGAAATTCCAGGATTGCAACAGCACAGGGATAGCAACACTCAGAGAAACAATCTGAAGGCAAGAGAAAAAAAACAAGAGCAGCAAGTATACATATGTACATATAAATATAAATATATATATAGACACACAGTGCGGAGCATTGTTGCTAGATGGGATAGATATATAAAGGATAAATTAAGGAACCAATATGCCGACCTGTTAAGTGCAATTTATGCACCTGCATCGACGCGATGCAGCTGCAATGGCGTCAATGCAGCAATGATGTGCGTTTCTATTGAGTGCCTAAGTCACGCCCTCTCTACTTCTGCACGAGACCTTAAATTGAAAAAAATCTCCATTGAAATGAATGGCCAGTTTAGGAAGCCTGGGATCAGACCACCAAGGTCTCTGCCTTCTACCACCACCTAATCCACATAGTACCGGACCACCATGGTTCGTCCTGAACCAGTCTCCTGGAGAGGGGCTGGAGATTGGTCTACTCTGGAGTTGCCCCAGGTGAGAGGCAGAAAGTAGGGGTGGGTATTTTTGTATCCCCCTACCTTGCTGCCTCTATATTGGAGGTTTCCCCGGTGGACGAAATGGTTGTTTCTCTACGCCTTTGGGTTGAAAAATGGGTCCTGACCATCATTTGATGGTCCTGACCATCATCGATCAGAGAAGGCAAGGACAGCTTCAGGAAGAAGATGGAGGACAAGCTGCAACAGAGCGACATCAGCGGGGTCTGGAGAAACCTCAAAACCATCTCTGGGCTCCGGAATACCTCCCCCCAGGCCACGGGGGGCAGGGAGTGGGCGAACAACCTGAATCTCTTTTTCAAAAGGTTTGACCAACCGCCCTCCCCCCTGACTGCACAACAACCACTGCTGCCTCTAAAGAAATCAAGTCCTGCTGCCCACTCCCCACTCCACCAACACCCCCCCACTCCCAACACACAGCCCCCCATCCTGACCCTGACCAGGACCCAGGTGAGGATGGAGCTGAGGAAGATCAAGGCAAGGAAGGCCTCGGGACCGGACGGCATCAGCGCAAAGCTCCTCAAGTCCTGTGCAGACCAGCTGTGTGGGATTGTGACGTACATCTTCAACCTGAGCCTGAAGCTGGGGAGGGTACCACAGCTGTGGAAAACATCTTGTGTGGTACCTGTACCAAAAACTTCCCACCCCAAAGACCTGAACAGCTACAGACCGGTGGCCTTGACGTCCCACTTGATGAAGACCCTGGAGAGACTGCTCCTTGCTCACCTCCGCCCCCTGGTGGAACCAGCAATGGATCCACTCCAGTTCGCCTACCAGCATGGCATTGGGGTGGAGGATGTGGTGATCTTCCTCCTTCACCGTTCTCTGTCCCACCTGGAGAAGCCCGGGAATATGGTGAGGATCATGTTCTTTGACTTCTCCAGTGCTTTCAACACCATCCAACCGATGATCCTGAAGGACAAGCTGCTGCGCGCAGGGGTGGACCAGCACCTGTCATCATGGATCCTGGACTACCTCACGAACCGGCCTCAGTTTGTGAGAACCCGGGACTGTGTCCGACACGACCATCGGTAGCACGGGGGCCCCCCAGGGAACGGTGCTGGCTCCCTTCCTGTTCACTCTTTATACTGCGGACTTCTCACACAACACAACACACTGCCATCTACAGAAGTTCTCTGATGACTCTGCGATCGTTGGCCTCATCTCCAATGGAGATGAAGCTGAGTACAGAGGGCTTATCCAGGACTTCGTGGACTGGTGCATTCGGAACTGCCTCCAGATCAACGCGAGGAAAACTAAGGAGCTGGTGGTGGACTGCCGCAGACATGGGCAACCCCTCACAGCACCAGTAAATATACAGGGAACAGACATCGAGATGGTGACATCCTATAAGTACCTGGGTGTTCATCTGAACAATAAACTAGACTGGTCACACAATACTGACGCACTCTACAAGAAGGGACAGCGCAGGTTGTTCCTGCTGAGGAGACTCAGGTCTTTTGGTGTACAAGGGGCGCTGCTGAAGACATTCTATGACACGGTGGTGGCATCAGCCATCACTTTTGGAGTGGTCTGCTGGAGCAGTGGCATTACTGCAGCCGATAGGAAGAGACTGAACAAACTGATCAAGAAAGCTAGCTCTGTCCTGGGGCAGCGCCTTGATCCGGTGGAGGAGACAGGAGAGAGAAGGACGGTGGCTAAACTGTCATCTCTGCTGGAGTCCGAGTTCCACCCTATGCAGGACATACTGAATGCACTGAGGAGCTCATTTAGCAGCAGACTACATCATCCCAGGTGCACAACCGAGAGGTTTCGCAGGTCCTTCCTACCAACGGCTGTCAGACTGTACAACCTAAGCAGGGCTGCTCGCAGAGATAGCAAAAAGACGTAACAAACTAATAGTTTTTTGAATGCAAAAGATGCAATAGACTTACACAATGGTCCCCTCCGGCATACAACTAGGAAAATACCGGTCGCTATGGAGGGTGAGAATATGTATGGGCACATAATCATACCATGTAGGATAACTAAGTAGACGGTTATGCTGTTTCATCCCATCTAGCAACAATGCTCTGCACTGTGTGTGTTTATATATTTACATATTTATTCCATCTAGCTACAGTGCTCAGCACTGGGTGTGTTTATATTTATATATCTATATATTTATTCCATCTAGCTACAATACTCCGCACTGTGTGTTTATATATCTACATATTATTCCATCTAGCTACATTGCTCCGCACTGTGTGTGTTTATATATTTACATATTTATTCCACCTAGCTGCAATGCTCCGTACTGTGGGTGTTTATATATTTACATATTTATTCCATCTAGCTACAATGCTCCGCACTGTGTGTTTATATATTCATATATTTATTCCATCCAGCTACAATGCTCTGCACTGTGTGTCTGTGTGTGTGTATATATATATTTTATAGTAATATGTACATATATATATTAGCTGCTCTTGCTTGCTTGTTTTTTTCTTGCCTTCTGATTGTTGCTCTGAGCATTGCTATCCCTGTGCTGTTGCAATCCTGGAATTTCCCCGTTGTGGGACTAATAAAAGGCTTATCTTATCATTTGTGCCTATGCACCAAATTGGAGACTCCATTGTCCTACTGGGGGACTTCAATGCACACATGGGCAATGACAGTGAAACCTGAAGGGGGTGGTTGGGATGAATGGCCTGCCCGATCTGAGCCCGACTGGTGTTCAGTTATTGGACTTCTGTGCTAACCACAGTTTGTCCATAACGAACACCATGTTCAAGCATAACGGTGTCCATATGTGCACCTGGCACCAGGACACCTTAGGTCACAGGTTGATGATCAATTTTGTTATTGTGTCACCAGTCCTGCGACTGTATGTCTTGGACACTCGGGTAAAGAGAGATGCAGAACTGTCAACTCATCACCACCTGGTGGTGAGTTGGATCCAATGGCAGGGGAGGATGCCATTCAGATCTGGTAGACTCAAACATATAGTGAGGGTATGCTGGGAACGTCTGGCTGAGGCTCCTGTCCAGGAGGTCTTCAACTCCCACCTCCAGAAGAACTTCGACCACATTCTGAGGAAGTCTGGAGACATGGAATCTGAATTGGCCATGTTCTCCACCTCCAGTGTTGAAGCGGCTGCTTGTCACCATGGGGTGAGACGCCGGCTCGGTGCTCAGCCCATGCTCCTTTTATCCCTGCCTCTCATTGGGCAGTGCCTCAGCTGGTTCCCAGCTGTCAGTGTCACGAGACGGCTGGGGCCAATTAATCCTCATCAGCTGGGGCGCTGTTAATGAGTATAAAGAGGAGCAGCTTCGATCATTCGGGGCTGCGACATAAGCACTGCTAGGCTGAAGCCCCTTCGTCTGGTGTCAGCCTCAACTCCCCTTGCAGCATTCCGGTGTTTGTATCCCGCTGTGAGTATGCACGTCTTGTTACCCCCACGTCCGGTACAAGCTACCTACCCCTGCGCTGTGCAGCCTGAGAATGTACGTCTGTATGAGTGTCTGTGCTCTCCTCATCCCTTATCCCTTACCCAGAATAAAACATCTCGACTAACTGGCTTGTCCCTGGCTCTGATTGCCCGGCTCCCTAGAGCCGGATATGACAGTATGTCGCAGCCAGAAGAGTTGCCGGCGGCCGTGAGTCGCTGTGGAAATGTACCTTTCTGTCCGGGTGTCAGCGCTGCTAGCATGCCGTTTCCCAGGAGTCACTTCCGGCGCCAAGGCGACGGGCTGAGGTCCATCTCGGAGGCAGTCGACGGGACGTTCTTCACCCTGCACGACGCCTCCAACGCGAGACGCTGGCATCCGGGCCGTGCTGAGGAACTCCTGGACTGTCACCCTCACTCTCTGTACCATCTGGAGGACAGTGCCAGGATAGACGCTGCAGGTACACAGCAAGAGAAGCTCCACGGGGTGGATGGAAATCCCGGCAGGGAGTCGAAGTGGGCGACGTCTTTCCCCGCTTCGGAGTCCCGTTCCTGCCGCTATTCCAGTCCGGGAGTTCGCGCCAACCAGAGGACTTCCCCCGACCTGCGCCACGTCACTCGGGATTCCCTTCAAGGAGCCGCAGCTGACAGCAGTTATGTCCGGGGTCGAGTGGCTGTCGCGAGCTCTACTGTGTTTCCTGTCACCACCTTCAGGCATGTGGCGGCGGCAGTGAGATTGATGGTGAGGACTTCAGGGCTACGAAGCTTTCCCGTGCTCGACGCCTCCCTCGCCTCGATCTCCGATCTGGAGCGGCGAATCCTGGGTTTCCCCCTCGCTTCGTTCCCTGGGAGTAGTCGTCATCACATCGCCGAGTCACCTCTGCACGAACCTCGTCCGGATCCAGTTCTGGGTCATCGTCAGGACCGTTCCTCCCACGCAGCTGTCAGCCCTTCGCCTCGTCAGTGTGGAGATTCTACAGCCTCGTCCCCTGAGCCTCGTTCCCCCGCTGTCATTCCTGGACATTCGGGCTGGCTCACCCCGGCTGTTTTCCCCTCCTCCTCGACGCGCTTCCTGACCGCTGTGTGTGCCTGGAATCCCGGCCTGGTGAGCTCTCTGCTGGAGACAACGCGAGCGACCCTCAGACGAATTCCCGGGGGGTCCTCCGTTATCGCCGGGCGGGGAGAGGAAGAAGCAGATTCCACTACAGCAGGCGATGCTCAACCTCCAGGGGGCAGGCAAGTCATTGTTTTTTCACACCTGCTTAATGATTTGCTCTGTCACATCCCTGGAGGAGAAGTTCAGGGTTCGCAGCTCCCTGAACTCTCCCCACCTGCTGTAACCTGTATGCCTAATCCCGCATCCTCTGTGTCTCTCTCCGCCGAGCGGTCCCCGGCTCCGGGTCAACGTGGTGGGATATGGAGAGGGCCTGTGGTTCCGCAGCTACATTGCGGACGGAGGAGGGGGACTGACTGCTGCGTGGAGTCTACGCTGACGACTGAGCGTCCCTGGGTCTCCACGGAGGAGCGGTTCGGTCCAGCGGGACGAGATTCTTCTGGCTTCACGCCGAGTGGGTCGTCGGCGGGGTTACCTGAGCTGGAGGGATCTCAAGCTGCGCTGACCATCGTGCTGGCTGCGGGGCCCGACGCGGCTAGATGGGAGCCTGACAACGACCTCCTGACGACGGATCCTGGATCTTCGCAGTCCTGGACGGCGTCAGAACCCGAGATCAGGCGAGTGCTCTCCTTTCTTTTCTCTCTTTTTATCCTTGAGCACTTCAGCCTATCTCCAGGGGAGACGAGCCGGGTGCAGCCGCCCGCTGCGTCTGAGCTCGTCTCGCCGGGTTCTGGCGCTGCCGGTGATCCTGATCCCGGTTCTGTTTTCTCTTCTGAGCCTTCTTCCAGGGTCACCGGCGAGGAGTTGCTGTTCCTCGTGATGCTGGAGGGTCCGGGTTCAACGTTGGAGGTCGGTTCTGGTGCAGTGTCCAACGTGGGTTCGCCCGAGACCCGATCGGGGTCCAACGTGGGTTCGCCTGAGGCCCGATCGGGGTCCGACGTGGGTGCTGCCCCAGTGTTGTCCAGGTCCGGTGAGGAGGTGGCCGTTTCCCTGAGGCCCGCCGCCCTCGTCATCGGCTCTCCCCTGAGCCTCTTCCACCGGGATCCGCTCTGACCCTTCGTCCGTCTCAACGGTCCTGGTGGTTGAGTGATGCGGTCGACGACCCGACCCGCAAAACTTTCGGTTCGGCGATCTGGTTTCCCCCCACTGGTCTGTGTTTGCCTTTGGGCGGCCTGGTTCGGCAGCCGTTGGACTGGATTCCTGGGATCTGGGCCCAGAGTTCGCCGTCCGAACATTTCTCTTCCCCGGGTTGCCAGCTGGACAATGGGCGGGGAGATTACCAGAACAATTCCGGCCGTTTTGGACTCTGCCTGCCGTCTCCTCGGGTGTCCTTTACTTCTTTTATTATTATTGAAGTCACTCGGGTGTAGTTTCTTTGTCCATTAGGGGATATATGTTTTTGTGCTGTGTTTTTTTTTTATTAACCATACTCGGCATTTTTATCGTATTGTTATCCTGTTACCCTGTCACCTTTTTTTCCTCTTGGTGACTCACCTTATGTATCGCGCTGTGTATTGCATTTTCTTATCTTTACTCAGCGTTTTCTTACCTTAGCCTTGGCCTCGTCGGTGCATCATGGAGTATGCGTGTGGTTTCCTGTTCAACCATACTCTGTGATCACCCCATTCTGTCTTATTATCCTCGTGGGGGGCCTTCCCTGGCCCCGACTTTAACATTGACTGTGTTTGTTATTGTTTGAAGTAATGTGTTTCATTCCCACTTAACTGTACTTCATTATTACCCATTTGTCCTTGTCACCTCTGTTTCTTTAGGTGATCTTTTATATATTCAGTGCTGTGTGTTTTGTTTTCTTTAGTATCCATGCACAGCGTTTTTCATCATTTTTTGTCCTGACCTTTATCTTGTTGGTGCATTATGGAGTAGTGTGTTTTGTTCCCCTTAACTATACTCTGTGATTGCTTTATTCATTCCTGCCACCTTTTTGGTGGGTTTTTGGTTTTCTTTTCTTGCCCCGATCTATACGTTATTTGTATGCTGTCTGTAGTCATATTTGGTATTTTTCCCTACCTGTGTCCTAACTCAGTTTTTTCCCTAACTGTGCTCTGGGTTAATCCTTTTCCCTGTGTTGTAGGGTATTGTATTTGGGTTTTTTTTTCTCTGCCCTGCTGCCCTACATTGGTCTATTGTTTTTTTTGTCCTTCCCTTTGCATCTTCCCCTCCGGTCCTGCCTCCCTTCCGCCCACCCTAGGTGGGGAGGGGGGGGGGGCTGGGATGTTCCTGGTCGTTCGGGAGCCCGACCGTGAGGGGGAGGCTCTGTCACCATGGGGTGAGACGCCGGCTCGGCGCTCAGCCCATGCTCCTTTTATCCCTGCCTCTCATTGGGCAGTGCCTCAGCTGGTTCCCAGCTGTCAGTGTCACGAGACGGCTGGGGCCAATTAATCCTCATCAGCTGGGGCGCTGTTAATGAGTATAAAGAGGAGCAGCTTCGATCATTCGGGGCTGCGACATAAGCACTGCTAGGCTGAAGCCCCTTCGTCTGGTGTCAGCCTCAACTCCCCTTGCAGCATTCCGGTGTTTGTATCCCGCTGTGAGTATGCACGTCTTGTTACCCCCACGTCCGGTACAAGCTACCTACCCCTGCGCTGTGCAGCCTGAGAATGTACGTCTGTATGAGTGTCTGTGCTCTCCTCATCCCTTATCCCTTACCCAGAATAAAACATCTCGACTCACTGGCTTGTCCCTGGCTCTGATTGCCCGGCTCCCTAGAGCCGGATATGACACTGCTCAGAGCTGTGGCCGCAAGGTTGTTGGTGCATCTCATGGTGGCAACCCCCAAACCAAGTTGGTGGACACCAGTGGTGAGGGGGGCCATCAAGCTGAAGAAGGAATCCTATCAAGCTTGGTTGGCTTGTGGGACTCCCAAAGCAGCTGAGGTGTACCGGCAGGCCAAACAGAATGCAGCTCGGGTGGTTGCTGGAGAAAAAACTAGGGTATGGGAGGAGTTTGGTGAGGCTAGGGAGCAAGACTTTCGGTCAGCCTTGAACTGATTCTGGCAAACTGTGATTCAGGAGGGGGAAGCAGCTCCCTGTCCACACTATGTATGATGCAGATGGGGTGCTGCTGACTTTGACTGGGGATATCGTCGGGCAATGGAAGGAAAACTTCGAGGATCTCTTCAATCCCATTGACACACCTTCCACAGAGGAAGTAGGGTTTGTGGATGAGGGGGACAACTCGCCCATCACAGGGGCTGAGGTCGCTGATGTGGTTAAAAAAACTCTTCGGTGGCCGGGCCCCAGGGGTGGACAAGATTCACCCCGAGTGCCTCAAGGCCTTGGATGTTGTAGGGCTGTCATAGCTGACATGCCTCTGCAGAATTGCGTGGAGGTTGGGGACAGTGCCTTTGGCATGGCAAACCGGGGTGGTGGTTCCTCTCTTCAAGAAGGGGGACCGGAGGATGTGTTCCAACTTTAGAGGGATCACACTCCTCAGCCTCCCTCAGAAGGTCTATGCCAAGAACCTGGAGAGGAGAGTCCGGCCGTTGGTCAAACCTCGGATTCAGGAGGAGCAATGTGGTTTTCGTCCTGGCCGTGGCACACTGGACCAGCTCTTTACCCTCTCGAGAATCCTCGAGGGTTCGTGGGAGTTTGCCCAACCAGTTTACATGTATTTTGTGGACTTGGTGAACACATTCGACTGCGTCCCTCATGGTTTTTTGTGGGGGTGCTTTGGGAGTATGGGGTATCAGGCTTGTTGTTACGAGCTATTCAGTTTCTATATGACCATTGTGGGAGTTTGGTTCGTATTGCCAACACTTGGTCGGACTCATTCCAAGTGAGAGTTGGACTCCACCAGGGCTGCCCTTTGTCACCAATCCCGTTCATAATTTTTATGGACAGGATTTCTAGATGCAGCCAAGGAATGGAGGGCGTCATGTTTGGTGACCACAGGATCTCATCTCTGCTGTTTCCAGATGATGTTGTCCTGTTGGCTTCATTCAGCAATGACCTACAGGTCTTACTGGGACAGTTTGCTGCCAAGTGTGAAGCAGCTGGGATGAGAATCAGCATCTCCAAGTCCAAATCCATGGTCCTCAGCCAGAAAAAGGTGGATTGTCCTCTCCGGGTTGGGGACAAGCTCCTGCCCCAAGTGGAGGAGTTTAAGTATCTCGGGGTCTTATTCATAAGTGAGGGGGGAATGGAGCGAGAGATTGACAGACGGATCAGAACAGCATCTGTACAGGTCTGTCGTGGTAAAGAGGGAGCTGAGCTCTAAGGCAAAGCTTCAATTTACTGGTCAATCTACATTCCTACCTTCACCTATGGTCATGGGTAATGACCGAAAGAATGAGATTGTGAATACGAGCAGCTGAAATGAGCTTTCTCCTTAGGATTGCTGGACTCACCCTTAGAGATAGGGTGAGGAGCTCAGTCATCCGGGAGAGGCTCAGAGTAGAACCACTGCTCCTCCACATTGAAAGGAGCCAGTTGAGGTGGTTTGGGCATCTGATCAGGATGCATCCTGGACGCCTCCCACTTAAGGTGTTTTGGGCATGTCCCACTGAGAGCAGGCCCTGGGGCAGACCCAGGACTCCCTGGAGAGACTATGTCTCCCAGCTGGTCTGGGAATGCCATGGTATCCTCTCTGAAGAGCTGGAGCAGGTGGCTGGGGGGAGGGAAGTCTGGGTTTCTCTGCTTGAACTGCTGCCTCCGTGACCCGGACCTCCAGAAAAGCGGTAGAATAGCGGTAATGAATGACAAAAGCAAAATTATCTTCTAATCCCAATCAAATTTTGTCACGAGTTACACATATGTTTGTCAATTTAAAAAATAATTTTCCACATAAATAACGATGTAGGTTGTTGTCTAACTGCTAAGGTATAAGGTTATGAAAATATGTAAATTAAAAGACTACAAACATAGAGGCACGCACCTGATGTCACGTGTTCAAAGAGCACCCAGCAGGGCTGGCCCAAGGCAAAGGCCATTGTTAGAAAAATCCTGAAGACCTTCAGTCAAAAACCAGGTTGGATCAAAGTTTCAGCAAATTTAATTACACTGATCAGCAGAAGACGATACAGAGTACAGCTCTCACAGACTGCTGCAGTGCATTGGCTTAACTAACAGAGTGATTCTGGCTATATATATCCAAGGGGCCATCGGGGTGAGGTCACTTCTTGATAGTTCATTCATGACTCAGTTGATAAAGTTTGCTGAACTTCTTGATTATTTCATTCATGACTAAGATTGTATCTGCTGAATCCATGCAGAAAACACTAGTGATAAGCTGTACAGTCAGTGATAGAACTGAACATTCACAGTCACATCAGCATCCGTCAATCTGTTTTTTCCACTACTCATCAACTCCAAATATGGTAACATGATTCCCTAGGTATACACATTAAGCTTTATAAAGAAAAAATCATATTCATTTTCATAAAAATTCATATAAATCAGTGTAACATAGAATTTTTCCATCATCCCCCCCTTTGATGCCCAAAAGGCATCATAAAAGAAAAGTGGTTAGAAGTTATGACATTGAAAACCGTGTTTTTTAACAATTCTTCGTTCCATCACTTCAATTACCTCGTCAGGAGATCAGCAAAAGAGTTCAATAGTGGTGATGGTGGGCACCGCTGATGAGTCCTGGATTCGGGACCTTTGTGGTATGATTCCAGACAGATGATTTTCGTTCCATTGTATAGTCACATGAATTATTCCTCACTGAAATGAAGATGTCAGCATTCTCACAATGTTCCCACAATACCAATCTGGGCCCCTCCTTATGTGCCTGAGTCTCCTTCTACACTCCGCCTGAAAGGAAGGAAAAAAGGATATGTCTTGCTTGCAAAATCCAATGGTGTTTTGTTTTTATTTTTCTTACAATTATAATATTTTGAATTGATTAAAGCAGCAGAAGACAGGACTGCTTTTATTCTCCTAGTTTTAAATAAATGGTGCATCAATGCATTCATTCATTCATTCATCTTCTTCCGCTTAATCCTTTTTGGGTTGCGGGGGTGGGGGGGTGGGCTGGAGCCTATCCCAGCGTCTTTGGGCGAAAGACAGGGTACACCCTGGACAGATCGCCAGTCCATCGCAGGGCCAACACAGAGAAATTGATCTGCACATTGGTTAGTTATTCGGTTTCCTGTGTAGTCCAGTGTAGTGTGCTAAGGTCACTCCTCTTGACACACACACATTTATTCAGCCAGTAATCAGGCTTTAGTCCAAACTTGACCAGATTTGCAAATGCATTAATCAGTCAATCAAAGCTATATTTGTATAGCTCTTTTCATACAAACACTGTAACCCAGAGTGCATAATAGATAACAGATCATTAGGATTAAGACAAGAGCATTTAACGTTGTTAAATCATATTTCTTTCATTTTCTGTCTGCTCTCACTTTAATCTTGTAGAAATTAAAATTTAACTCACCAATAGAAGAAGCATCTTCTTAGTTTTATTTTGTTTATCGTGTTTACCTATGAAGAAAGAAAAACAACAACAACAACCATGTCTCCAAATACTTACCATTTACCTGTATACAATCTAAACCCAATTCATTTGAAATGTGTTATTGGCAAACAATGTTATGTTTCGATGGTAGACATGACAAGGCAAGCTTATAGGTTAGTCATCATTATTAGTTGTGTCTATGACAGGGCAGATTAAGCTCAGGATTTCAATCGGTGTTCATGCAACTCAAAGAAAAATAGACACTTAATTACCTGCTTGATGGTCCCTTTCTGCATTTTCCTCAGACCTATAATGAATGTTTAAACCAGTAATTTCCTAGATTTCATTTACCCATAATATACTCACCTTCTATATCAGTATTTAACTTTCTTCAGCTGCTGTGTTTACAATCTGTTAAAAGGTCATTAAATTCATCAACTTTGGTTTAAATTCAACAAAGTTCCTTATTCATCCTACCAAGTTATCAATGGATTCGGTAAAAAACCCTTTTAACTTATTAATTTAGAAATTCCCATTCTTATCAGGCATACACAAATTCCTTTTATATATATACAGTATATATATATATATATATATATATATATATATATATATATATCCAAGTTAAATTAGCTATAATTTAATTTATTTGCTTGCCAAATAATTTAACCTATATCAATAATTGTTCATTTCCGATTTTTAAACATTGTCTTCTTTTATAACAATGTATCTTGAACCAACCAAAATTTAATCAGTTTTGTCTCTAAATTAATAAGATTTGCTTATTAATTTATGTAAGTTATCAGTGTCATCTGAAGTGATTCTAAATGTAACTTCAATATGTCAATAGTCAGTTTACTTTAGAATCAAACTATATTTCAGTCAGGTCATGAGGCCTTCTCCCACTGACAGTGTGTCATCAGGGGTGCCTGTATTTTAATTAAGTATGCTGATAGAAAGGATCCTTTGTGGCCTATATTAATCATATATCCCATAACCTACATATGTATAAGCATGTGAGAATGTTTGGTGATTACATATGTAAAGCGACTTCACACCTCAGAACAGGACAAAGAGGTCTCAACTGCCAGTGAAGATCAAAGAGCATCCAAGGCACTGCGGTGGAGACCGGATAGGTCGCCCTGACCCCCCAGGGCCAGGCGGAGGGGTACGAAGACAAAAGAGGGGATTAAGATAGTGAGGGATGTCAGCTTTTGATATGCATGTCTTTTGTTATGTGCGAGTATAAGTTGGTAGAGCCGAAGGTGTTCGCTCTCTTACTTCTTCTGCTGCTGCACCTAGATGAGACTTGTTAGAGGAGCTGATAATAAACTTTGGTTTATGAATCACATCGCCTCGTTATTTCAAGCTCCTCTACACCTTCATCAATATTATCTTTACTTAATCATGGTGTCAAAATATCTTGTGAAACATTGATTATCACTTAGAACATGAATTCTAATAAAACTAAGGTCTCAGTGTCTCAAAGAGAAAAAAAAAACATTATTGTATACAAGTGTCATATTTGTTTTTATTGTGATGTAATTTTTTCTATCTGAAAAATTTAAAATACAGTCATTTAATAATCTTTTTATTTTTGTATGTGATCACATATTTCAGATTAATCTTTGCTTTACAAACCAAATTATAATTTACTCATTTCAATTTATGGCCATGTAGTCAAAACACTCTAATTACATGTTAGGTTTTGCACTTTCTATTTTGTTGCTCAACATTTTATGAAATGAATTAATCATACAGTTCACAGGACTGCCTCCTCTACATGCCAATTTTCAAGCTTTTTTCCATTGTCCATGCTCAAGTTTGTCCTGTAATGAGAAAAACAGTCATTTTCCAAATTTATTTTGCAGTCACCCTTGAAGGCAGAAATCTGAGAAGGGCATGAGAAAGATTCTTAATTTTCGGGCAATGGAAGAGCTCTTCAGTTTTTATTTTTGTCATTTTGATCTCAAAATATATTTATTCCATGCATGGTTTAGATAAAACTTTTAGTACTTGTCATTTTGGAAACTCAAATATAAGCATATACTGTTATGTATGCAAATAGGCTGGTATTACAAAGATGGCGGCCGGGTTGGTCATGGAATAGACCAGGGTGTCTACTACTGGTTTCCGGTGGTGACGCCGCCCAGGGTATAAAAGAGTGGGTAGAAGAGGCTCTGCCTCTTTCGTCGTGGAACTACCTGGCCAGCAGGAGAGTGCCGTAAGCCTCTGTACATAGTTTGTGTATTGTATATAATAAACCCCTGTTAACCGAGGTGAGACTCACTCTTCCTGCCTACATTATGGACATTAACAAATGGCGACGAGGTAAAAGCGGTAATGGAATTATCTATTGCTAGCTTCTGGCCATTCCTCAAGGCTCCAGGCAAGCCGCTCATGCCGTGGCCTAGGTGGTTCGCTGCCTTTACCAACTATCTTGTTGCACTGGGTTTGGGAGATATGGAGAAGCTCCGTGCACGAGCTGTGTTAGTTCATAATTTAGGAATGGAAGGGCGAGGATTTTTGAGAATTTGGGAGGAGTGAACAGCTTTGACAATGTGGTGCTGCTAATAGTGCGCTACTTTAAGGCACCGGAGAACGTCATTGTGAAACGCATTCAATTCCGACAGCGCCGCCAGCGGTCGGGAGAGCCCTTTGCAAAGATTCGTGGTGGACCTCCGAGAGCTGGCGAGGGAATGCAGATTTGGGACCCTGGAGGATGAGATGATTCAGGACCAGTTGGCGGAGTACGTCTGTTGCACGGCAGCCCAGTCCAGATTGTTGACTCACCCAGGAGAGATGACGTTAGCGGAGGCTGTTGAGCTCGGCCAACAGTACGAGGCAGCAGAGACCATCGCGGGGGGCCTAACTAAAGGGGCCCCTCTGGAGAAGAATGTGTCTTGCACTGAGGCACTGTGTCTGGTGGACCCTTGTGATGGCAAGTGCGGAGAGGATGATTTTGCCTCCGTGGTCAGGAAAAGGTCTGCCCCTGGTACGCCAAAATGTTTTGGATGTGGGTCCGCTGAGCACCACTATAAGTCCAGAGTGTGCCCAGCGAAAGGAAAGCGTTGTGGCAAATGCAGTCTTTTAAACCATTTTGCCAGGGTGCTCAAAAACTTCGTACGCAGGAGCCATGGGAGAGATCCAGGTGCTGCACAGAAGACTCCGACCATTGTGCATACCATCTTCCCAGAGACGACAGGGAGAATTGGGTTCAACGTCACGTTGGATGGAGTCGAGGTCCCGCTCTTAGTGGACACAGGAGCGGTGATCTCTGTCCTGAATCTTGAAACCATGGACAGACTGTTTCCCTACTGACAGATAAGAAGGTAACGAGTGGAATAGTATGGTTATGGGCGGAACAGGTTGGCTATATTGGGCTATGTGGAGATGGAGGCCCGATATAAGGACAGTGTGGCGCCCAGCATTCACATTAACGTTTCTGCATCTGGTATTAACGTTATGGGTTGCAACCTATTTTACTGCCTTGGATTCTCCATTATGAACGTCTCCAGTGAAGAATGGTCTGGATGCGGACTGTGGAGCCAACCTGTTCCTGCCTTGGAGGGTGCTGAGGTGTGGAATTTGGACTGGATGGTCAATGTGAATTTGGGAGTGCATACACTGTGCCACACGGAGACCTCTCGGGACGGACCCAATGCCGTCACGCGGGCTTCCCTGGATGAGGGTGCCGGACGGCACGACGGGACCCCCAATGAGGCTCATCAGGACGAGGTGCCAACGCCGGGAGAAAACGGGGCTAGACCGCAGAGTGTGGTTATCGTAAATTGCTCCCAGCGACAACCTGCCAAGAGGAGACCCAGAAGAGCTCGTGTATCGGAGCAGTTGGAGTCAGGGGCCAGTCGCAGGACCGGTGATCTGATGAAAAGGAAGTGGGCTCCCTTGAAGACCAAGGTTGATGCTCGAGTGCACAGAGATCACAGTCCACGCGAACAGTGGGACAACCAGAGGCGGTTCCAGGTGGAGCCCGGTCGGATGGAGGAAGTTGGGCACAGGTCTATCCACATCTGGAGACACCCGAGGGATCTGCGGCTGCCAGAGGTGGAGAGGAGACGGCGCAGCAGGAGCCTTGATGTGAAGAGACGGAGACACCTTGAAAGGGATCCATCCGGGGACTAAGGGTTTTATTTTGCACGTTTGTGTTGTTTCTTCAGTCCTGTTTTATGTTGGTTTTCCTATTTGGTACCCCAGTAAATTAAAAAAAAAAAAAAGAGGGTGAAAAGTAAGGGAATTTGATAAATTTGATCTCTTTGTATGGTACATTTTCTGTATGTTTTGTGTTGTTCTGACCAGTGGGGCTCATCTATGCAAAGTTATGTGCTATTTTTTTTTTTTATTTAAGTTTTTGTAAAGGGTATACAGGTCATTACAGCATTGCATTGTTTACATTTTCATCACATGTTCCCTTATTTTTTGCTATCTGACAACATTGGTAGGATAGTTATTACAACACCCCCCTTTATTTAAGTGAAAGAAAAAGAGAAATTAAAGAGAATTAAATAAAAAAAAACGAATAAACAAACAAACAGAACAGCAAAAAACAAACAAACAGAAAATTAAGTAATTAAAAGTAAAAGAGCATCTGAGCAGCGTTGGAACAAAGAGCGGGACCATTATTGAAATGGTATTTATCAAAGATTAGATCTAATGGAAGACACATATGCGATCCAGGGTTGCCAAAAGTTCATGAACCCATCCATGTCCTGTCTCAGTGCGAATGTCAACTTTTCCATCGAGTAAATGTCTTGAATCACGTTAATCCAATCTTCAGGCGTAGGACAGTCCTTCAGCATCCATTTTTTAGTTAGGGCTTTTTTACTTGCCAATATTAAAACATTGAATAAGTATTTATCTCCTCGTCTTTCCAGTGAGTCCGGTAGTAAACCCAAATACAAAGTTACAAAAGAAAAGGGAACTGTTATTTTGAATATTTTCCCCAATATTGTCTGTACATTGGTCCAATATTGGTGGATAACTGGGCATGACCAAAACACATGAAAATGATTTGCAGTCTTTTCACCACACAAGCGCCAACAGTTCAACCCCTTATGGGTAAATTTGTTTTGTGCAGGTGTTCTGAAAAATCTTACCAAGTTTTTCCATCCAAATTCTCTCCACTGCAGGGATGAGGTACTTTTCCATTGCTGTTTATTTAGCTTTTCCCATATTTCCAATTGTAAAGTGAAATTCCCCTCTTTTTCCCATCTCTCTTTTATATATGATGTGTTGTCTCCTTTAGTCTTGAAGACCTTGGTATGTTTTAGAAATGTATCTGATCCCTGGGATCCCTTTATATGCCATTAAGAAGACCTTCAGAACACCTGACTGGGCCCTTTCCAAATCCTCCTTTTTAAGTATATTGTTTATGTGGTGTCTAAGCTGAAAGAACCTGTAAAGATCTTGATTTATTAGACCTTGCTTTTTCAAATCTTCAAAACTTCTTAAAGTTTGCCCCTTAAAAAAATCGTAATATTTTATCAGCCCTTTCTCTTTCCACTCTTTAAATCTAGTGTCTGTTTTATTGGGGGTAAAGTCTTGATCATAGGCAATCCATTGCAGAAGTCGATAGGGCTCTTTAGCTTGATTCTCTCTGACTATCTTAAACCAAATTTTTAACGGGGTCTCTATCCACGGGTTAGTGTTATTCAAGAGTTTAGGTAAGGCATTGTTCCCTATTATCGCCTGTAGGGGGATGTCACTTGTTATTTGGCCTTCCATCTCCTTCCATTGTGCAGTGTAGACTGGGTTACATATCTCTACTAAAGTTTTAATTTGTGCAGCTATAAAATAGTCCCTGATATTTGGCAGCGCGAGCCCACCTTTGTCTTTGTTTAGCTGTAGGGTTCTATATCTGATTCTAGGTCTCTTGCCCTGCCATATGAATCTTGAGATCCTTCTGTCCAGCTCCTGCCATGTTTTTTTGGGAGGTTCTACCGGTATTGTTTGGAAAAGGTATAGAAGACGTGGAAGTATATTAGATAGATAGATAGATAGATAGATAGTTTATTTCAAACACAAAAATATAACAAATACAAGCAAATGGCAAATGCAATAAAGTAACATTATACACTGTTCGAAAGGGAGAAGGAAGAAGTGAACACTTATTAATTCCATCTCCTATTTTCCATAGATACACCCATGTGAATTTTATACAAATTACCACCTTTAAGACCCCAAGTAAACAATTTACTGTATTTTTTACAAATCAACATTAACACCCATCCATTCTAGCATACAATGATGTCCATACAACAAAACCAGCCTCAAACAACACAGATACACACAGTGCTGTCCTACCCACCATTCCATAGTGTCCGATAATATCCCAGAGTGAACATAATGATATTATTATAAATAATATATTATAAAATATTATAAATATTTTTTGTATATTAGTTGGTAGTTGATTATTAATTGCCCTGTACATTACTTGTGCTGTCTTAAATTTAACTAAATCGATGAACTTTATGACACTTTATGACATGTGACTTTAAGAACAACAAATTGGTATCGTCGGCCTCCGTCGGTCTATGATGACCATGGAAGAGAATCCTAAACGTCTACTCTGCTGGAACAGCACCGCCTATGGCTGAACAGGCCGATGCGCGAATGACAGTCCCTGTCACACAGGTCACACTTGTGGGTGGTCTCCGTGCTGCTGGGTCTGTGGCGGTTCTTCCTGCGGGTCCTTTTTTCATCTGCTGCAGCAGTCAGTCTCTCTTCACCCGCCTTGAGCTGTCTGGTCAGGGTGCCTCTCCAGGGTGCCTCTCCATTTGGAGCGGTCCGTTGCAAGGTCCTCCCAGCGCTCTGTGTTGATATCCAGGGCCCTCATGTCTCTCTTGCAGACGTCTCCAAAGCGCAGCTGTGGGCAGCCAACGTCTCTCCTGCCAGTTGACAGTTCTCCATAGAGGACGTCTTTGGGGATTCTGCCATCCTCCATACGGTGAACGTGGCCTAGCCAGCGGAGCCTGCACTGCCTGAGTAGAGTGAACATGGAGGGAAGGCCGGCGTGGGACAGAACTTCTGTGTTGGGCACTTTGTCCTGCCAGGATATGTCCAGGATGTGGCGAATGCAGCGCAAGTGGAAGGAGTTCAGTCTCTTTTCCTGCCGGGCGTATGTTGTCCACGTCTCACTCCCATAGAGCAGTGTGCTAATGACGCAGGCGTTGTACACTGCCATTTTCGTCTTGACAGAGAGTTTGGGATTCTCCCACACTCGTGTGGTGAGGCGAGCGAGTGTGAAGGCTGATTTTCCAATCCTCTTGTTGATCTCTGTATCAAGGGAGAGGTTGTTGCTGATCGTGGACCCCAGGTACGTGAACTGATTCACGACCTCCAGCTTATAGTCATCAATAGTGATGGTTGGTGCTGCTTCCGTGCCTTGCGCCAAGACGTTAGTCTTCTTCAGGCTGATGGTAAGCCTGAAGTCCTTGCATGCCTGGGAGAAGCGGTCCATCAGGGTCTGAAGCTCCTGCTGTGTGTGGGTTGCGACTGCAGCGTCGTCTGCGAACAGTATGTCTCTGATTAGAGCCTCGCGTATTTTGGTTCTGGCTTTCAGGCGGGCGAGGTTGAAAAGCCTGCCGTCAGATCTTGTGTGCAGGTAGATTCCCTCTGTTGCTGTGCTGAAGGCATGCCTCAGGAGCATAGCAAAGAAAATCCCAAAGAGGGTTGGCGCAAGTACACAGCCCTGTTTCACTCCGCTGCATATGTTGAATGGCTCTGAGACGTTGCCATCGTGCTGCACTATCCCCTGCATGTTGGTGTGAAACGATTCGATGAGGCTTTGCAACTTTGGTGGGCATCCTATCTTTGGCAGGATCTTGAAAAGGCCCTCTCTGCTGACCAGATCGAACGCTTTGGTGAGGTCGATGAAGGCAACGTACAGAGGCATGTTCTGTTCTCTGCATTTCTCCTGGAGTTGGCAGATGGAGAATATCATGTCTACCGTCGATCGCTCAGCGCGGAAGCCACACTGAGACTCGGGGTAGACACGTTCGGCAAGCTTCTGTAGACGAACGAGAACAACTCGTGCGTAGACTTTGCTAACAACGCTGAGGAGGGAAATGCCCCTGTAGTTGTTGCAGTCGCTTCTCTCCCCTTTGTTTTTGTAGAGGGTGATGATCTTGGCGTCCCTCATGTCCTGTGGTACGGCACCTTCCTTCCAGCACTGGCAGAGGACGTCATGCAATGGCAGCAGTAGGGCGGTCTTGCAGTGCTTGATCAGGTCAGGGGGTATGCCGTCGTTGCCGGGTGCCTTGCCAGCGGCCAAGCTATCAATGGCCTTACTGAGTTCGTCGATGGTTGGCTCGGCGTCAAGTTCGTCCATGGATGGCAGGCAGTCGATGGCATCAAGGGCTGACGGTGTCACGGTGTTCTGTCTAGAGTAGAGGTCGGAGTAGTGTTCCGCCCATCTCTCCATCTGCTTGTTCTTCTCTGTGATCATCTCCCCAGTGGAAGATTTGAGGGGGGCCGTCTTGCTCTGAACCGGACCAAGTGCTTTCTTGATGCCATCGTACATACCACGGATGTTCCCTGTTATGGCAGCGGTTTGAATGTCTTGGCTGAGCTGAGTCCAGTACTCGTTGGCACAGCGCCGAGCAGTCTGCTGAACTTTGCTTCTCGCAGCCCTGAGAATCTGGAGATTCTTCTCGTTTGGGTACTTCTTGTACTCAGCAAGTGCTGAGCGCTTGGCTTCAATGACGGGGGTCATCTCGGTCAACTTGGCATCAAACCAGTCCTGTGACTTCGAGGTCTTCCTCCCAAAGGTAGCCAAGGCTGTGCGGTAGATGGTGTTTCGCAGCTCTTCCCACTTCTGCTTTGCAGATTCTCCTCCTTGTGGTACACCAAGTTCCTTCTCAAAGGTGGAGGCAAACTGCTCAACAAGTTCTGGTTGGGCCATCTTGCTGATGTCAATCCGTGCCTTTCCAGGTTGTCTAGCACGATGGAATTTCTTCAGCTGCAGCTTGACCTTGCAACACACCAATGAATGGTCTGTGTCGCAATCTGCACTCTGGAACGAACGGGTGATTAGCACGTTCTTCAGTGAGGTGCGCCTGGTCAGGATCAAGTCTAGCTGGTGCCAGTGCTTTGAGCGCGGATGTTGCCAGGAAACCTTGTGTTGGGGCTTGGTCTTGAAGAACGAGTTTGTGATGCACAGATCGTGATATGTGCAGAACTCGAGCAGCCGCTGTCCGTTGTCGTTCATTCTGCCCACGCCAAAAGGTCCAAGACAGGAGGGCCAGGAGTCGTGGTCAGCACCCACTCTGGCATTGAAGTCACCAAGGAGAATGAGTTGTTCAGAGTTGGGGATGATCCTGACAGTTGTTGCGAGATTCTCGTAGAACTCGTCTTTTGCCTCTGGTGTGGCTGTCTGTGTTGGGGCATACACACTGACAAGGGTGACTGGGCCTTGAGTGGTGTTCAGGCGGAGGGTGAGGAGTCGTGCAGAGCCAGTGCTGCCCGGTTCCACCATCTTCAGCAAAGTGTTCTTCACTGCGAAGCCCACTCCGTGTTCCCTGTGTTCGTCACTGCCCTTTCCCTGCCAGTAGAAGGTGTAGTCCTTCTCTCTCAGTGTGCCTGCATCAGCTAACCGTGTTTCCTGGAGAGTGGCGATATCCACTCCCAGTCTCTTCAGCTCATTATTGATGATGGCAGTCTTCCTGGTGTCGTTGATGTCCTTGAGGTTAGCTGCGAGTCCTGTCATCATAGTGCGGACGTTCCAAGTTCCCAGTTTTAGAGTTGGTCTCTTTTGTTTTATTGTCTTGCCTGGTGCGAAGGTTCTCAGCCTGCTGTTTGGATTTCTCCTTATCCCCATGCACCCAATGAGGAAAGCAAGCTGTGGCGGGACAACACCTTATTGGCTGGGGGCTGCCCAGCTTGAGGCGGGCGGTAGCTGTCCAGTGAGATCTGATGATCCCTCCCACCGTCGGGAACAACCCCTGGCGCCACGCTCTACGCCAATTGAGCAATGGCTTATAACTGGTAACTGTCATTCCCCGTGTTTTGTCTACGCCAAAGGCGAAGCTGGAGTGTCCTCTCCAGTGATCCGGTGTTCTACCTTCCAGCGTTGGGCGTTGGTAGGATTCAAGCCTGGGCAGGAAGATATGGAGGACAAGATGTTGCCCATGCAGCATGTCCCCCCTCTCCACATTACTGATGAATCCAAAGGAACAGCAGGGCTGCTACAGTTTGGCACCAGCGCCGTTGCAGGAGCTGCCAGAACGATGTTGAGCACAACATAGAACTGCCTTAGGGGCTCCAACTCCGGATTTTTCCTCAGGGTTGACTCCCGAAGCCTTTCCCATGACCGGGTATGCCGCAAGGCAGCAGAGGTTTGAAATCAGGGTTTACCTTCCCCTAGATGGGCTACCTTCCCAGGTTGACGAGCCACCATCTACCCGAAGCATCTGGTTTTAAGGCGCCAGAGATCCGCCCTCGCCCCTTCTCCTATTAGTAAAAGCAGTTCCGCCGGGCTTAGAGACTAAACCACACGGGCAGGCTAGGAGTTGGACTTAGTTGTCAGAGGCTTTTCGAGACGCACGCCATAAGGAGCATTTTATGAGCACTGGGAGCTTAACCCCAGTGCCGCTCCTGGCTATGACAACCTTGGAACCAGAACAACGAATTGGTATGGTCTCTATATCCTGCATTGTTTATTATCCTTATAGCTCTTTTTTGTAATGTGCATATTGACTGTAGGTTGGTTTTGTAGGTGTTTCCCCAGACTTCTACACAGTAGTTAAGGTAAAAACAGTGAATTGTACAATAAGACCAATGATTTATAGTCCAAGAAGTGTCTTGTCTTCCCCAGTATGCCTATACATTTTGCTAATTTAGCCCGAATGTGACTGATGTGAGGTTTCCAGCAGATTTTATTGTCAAGCGTCACCCCCTGGAACTTATTTTCCTGTACTGTTTCTATTCTGGTATCATCTATCGTTACCATTATTTCATGATTTATTTTATAATTTCCAAACAACATAATCTTTGTTTTTTTTAGATTTAGAAATAATTTATTTTTGTTGAACCACTGCGTTAATTTTTTCATTTCAGTTGTGACCACCTCTAAAACCTGCTGCAAATTCTCACCAGTGCAAAGGATATTTGTGTCATCCGCAAACAAAATAAATTTCAGAATTTTTGATACTTGGCATATGTCATTTATATATAAAATAAAGAGTTTGGGGACTTCCGGTTATGGCAGCCGCTTAGAAGGGTGTGCTCCACTCTGCTCTGCTCCTAATGATAAAAAAAGTTGGCTAAAACTCTCCCAATTGGAACAAAAACCTGCTCTAGCGTTTGGGGGCGGATATGGTAAAAACTAAGGCTGTGAAATCAGGCAGAGGAAAAACTGATTCGACGAAACAAGCCAAGTTAACAGATTTCCACGCTCGTGACGCAGCAGATAAAACACCTGTGACCATGGCTGAGGAGGGAGCTAGCGGTGGTGCGGTGACTGCCGAAGGAACGAATGCGGTCCTTGCTGCCATCAGCGCTATGAGAACAGACTTTTCGTCTAAGTTTGATGGGATTATAGCTGCGATTGAAGCTATGAGAAAAGAAATAAGCGACTGTATGGAGCGAATAACGCAGGCGGAGCTCCGGATCTCTAACGCTGAAGATGACGTCAACAGCCTGCAATTAAAGGTCCAAACATTGGAATTAAAGAATAAACGTCTGGAAGAAAACGTCTTGGACTTGGAATCCCGGTCTAGACGGAATAATTTAAGGCTTGTGGGCCTTCCAGAGGGGGCGGAGGAACAGGATGCGTGTTCCTTTTTGGAGAAGTGGATCCCAGAGGTGCTGGATAATGCGGATCTACAGTCATCAGTCGTCTTGGAAAGCGCACACCGAATAGGCCCATCGAGAGATAAGAAGACAACACCGAGGACGCTGATAATGAAGTTCCTTAACTACAGGGACAAGATGACGGTCTCCAGCGCAGCCCGCACTAAAGGAGAAATTAAATACCAGGACCAACAGGTGCGGTTCTACCCAGATTTGGCCGCAGGAATCCAACAATTAAGGAAACAGTTTGACCCCACCCGTAAAGAGCTGCGCAGCCTTGGAATTCGTCACGGGGTGATTTATCCTGCAAGACTGCTGGTCACGTATAAAGGGAGAACCCAAGTCTTTAAGACCCCTCAGGAGGCGCAGGAACTCATTAAGCAGATCCAAGGAGAGACTGGCGAGAGCCAAGCATGAAGCAAGAACAAGATATAAAAGGTAGAATATTTAAGCAAGTGTTCAAGTATCTGATTGATTTGAAATATATAGCATGTCTACAAAATATAGATGGTATGATATATTAAAAAAAAAAAAAGCTATGATGTACAAAGTTGCTATAAAATTTTGGAGTTAAATTGGAAAAACTACAGAAGAGAGTTATTGTCATGTCATTAAAAGTAGCAGAGTCAGGGTGATTGAGAGGAGGAAAGAGTGAGTGGTTTGACTGATCCTCACGGGGGAGGAGCAGATTCAGGCTATAACGGGAGACGGAATTTTTTTTATTTTTGATTTTGGGGGGATTACCACGAATGTGGGGAGGGGGAATTTGTTTGTGTGTAGTCTGTGGGATGAATGTTCAACCATCCATGTTTTTGCTTCTCTGTATGAGCATGTTTATATTGCAAGGTAATCTCAAACTCTTTATTGATCATAGACCAAAGCATTAAGCTTAATTTAACATCATGGAATTACAGAGGTCTACAAAACCTAAAAAAACTTAAACAAGTTTTGAATAAAATAAAAGACATAGGTTCAAAAATTGTGTTTTTACAAGAAACTCATCTAATAGAGGAGGATGTAAAAAGAATAAGGAGGAGATGGCAGGGAAGTGTGTTCACCTCATCGTTTTCATCCCGAGCCAGGGGAGTTATGACTCTCATACATAAATCAGTCCCATTTCAAGTGAAAAATGTAATTGGAGATAAATTGGGAAGATATCTAATCATCCAAGGATCTTTGTTATTAGAAAATATAAATCTGGTGAACATATATGGTCCCAATATAGATGATCAAAGCTTCTTTGTTAATTTATTTCTTACTTCAGCATCACTCACAGGGCTATATATAATAGCAGGGGATTTTAACTGTACATTGAATCCCAGTATAGATAGGTCAACAGGACAGGACTGTACGCACAATGGATGTAGGATGACCATTAATCATTTTATGAAAGAATTGAGATTGCTAGATATATGGAGAGAAATGAAACCACAAGTCAAAGCCTATTCTTGTTATTCTAACACCTACAAGACATTTTCACGTATTGACTATTTTTTGATCTCGATGGAATTAAGGTCCAAGATTCAAAATTGTTTCTATGATAACATTGTGATTTCTGATCATGCACCCTGCTGTATAATATATGTAGATAAGAAATTGACAAAGGTTCCTGGTAGGTGGCAATTTCAGCATAAATGGCTTCAAGATGAGGAATTTGTTAAGTACATAGAAAAACAGATAGATGAGTTCTTTGATATCAACACTACACAAACATCAGCATGTATAAAGTGGGAAGCTTTCAAAGCTTTTATTAGGGGGCATATTATTAGTTATACAGGTTCAAAATCTAGGAAGACTCGAGAGGAGAGAGTCCAATTGGAACGTAAAATAAAAATCCTTCAAGAAAAAGTGTATGCAGGAAGTAATCCCAAATTAGAGAATGAATTACTGATTCTGAGAGCTGAATATGATAAAAAAAAATCAGCAAATAGAGCTGCCTCGAGTCTTCTAAGATTGAAGCAAACCTTTTATGAACAAGGTGAAAAATCAGGAAAATTATTGGCATGGCAGATTAAACAATTAGAATTTAAAACACCAATTACCAGTATTATAAGTAACGGACAGGCAGTCGTAGATCCTTTAGAAATTAACAGTGCCTTTAGAGATTATTATGAAAAACTATATGATACAAAAAATGAAACTGACTTAACAAAACTAAATGGGTTTTTGGACGGATTATCTATACCATGTATTCCAAATGAAAACAGGGAGATACTGGAGTCAAAAATTAGTCAAGAAGAAGTTGGGCTAGCCATTGATAATATGAAATCAGGAAAAAGTGCGGGACCTGACGGTCTTCCAGTTGACCTCTATAAAAAATTTAAGAATAAATTAATAAAACCATTTTTGGAAATGGTTTTAGAAGCATTTCAAAATAGTAAATTACCGCCATATATAAATAATGCCTTAATTATACTGTTGCCAAAACCAGGTAAACCTTCTAATAAATGTGAAAACATGAGACCAATAAGCCTATTAAATGCAGACCTTAAGATAATCTGTAAAATTTTAGCAAGACGACTACAAGAAATATTACCAAATATAATTAACCGAGATCAGAATGGCTTTATAATGGGAAGACAAGGCTTCCATAATGTAAGAAGATTATTTAATATAATTTATTCTAATAAAGAAGCACCGGATACAGCTCTCCTATCATTGGATGCTGAAAAGGCCTTTGATAGGGTCGAATGGCCCTTTCTTTTTGAAGTTTTACAAAGGTTTGGACTTGGAAAGAATTTCATAAAATGGGTTCAGATAATATACAATAATGCTACAGCAGAAATCCTAACAAATAGCAATATCTCAAAATCAATAAAAATTAATAGAGGTTGTCGACAAGGCTGCCCACTTTCGCCTTTACTGTTTACTATGGCAATTGAACCTTTGGCGATGGCAGTGCGTTTACATCCACAAATATATGGAATTAAAGTAGGACCAATAGAACATAAAATCTCCCTGTATGCTGATGACATAATTTTGTTTATGTCAAATCTTAAAAAATCAATTCCGACCTTGTTAAATATAATAAAGAACTTTGGGGAAATATCAGGATATAAAATAAATAAAAATAAATCTTCAATATTAATGCTAAATGAGACCCAGAGAAAGCACCCAGCTCCTGAGGTAAATCAATTCAATGTTGTAAATCAGTTTAAATACTTAGGAATTCAAATTGTGCCTAAGTTAGAATCAGCCGCTAGTATCAACTATGAAGCCTTAATGACAGATATTAATGAGTTGCTTCAGAGATGGATGTCACTGCCAATGTCGATGATCGGGAGAATTAATATACTTAAAAGTAATATCTTACCCAAAATACTATATTTATTTCAATACATTCCTTTACCACCACCTTCAGATCTATTCTCAAGAATTAAAAAAAAGTTAGTGGAATTTATATGGAACAATAGGAAGGCTAGATTACGTCTGTCCTTACTATATTTGCCATTTGATCGTGGAGGTCTGAAATGTCCAAACTTTATGTTGTATTACTGGTCAGCACAACTGAGGTCTATGACATATTATTTTTCATCAAATGATCTCCCTCACTGGACGGAGATGGAATCATACAATTTACCTTTACCTCTTCCCTTATTCATATACTCAGACTCGGCTAAAAAATTACAGAAACAAGTTAAAAATCCAATTGTAAAGCATATGATCAAAATATGGTATGAAATCAAAAAATATTTAAAAGAACCGCACTTATTGTCACAATTTAGCCCAATATGGGGTAATCAATATTTTATACCAGGGAGAGCGGATGCTGTATTTAAATTATGGAATTTAAAAGGGATTCAAAAGATTCAAGACTTATATTTAGCATGTTCAGACAACATAATGTCTTTTGAAGAACTGAGGGCTAAATTTAATCTTAATAGAACACATTTTTTTAAATATCTTCAGCTTAGGAATTTCATTCGATCAAATCAAAAATAATGCTCTCACCCGTCCTACCTATTCATACTTGGAAAAAATTTTGACGAAAAATAGTAAGAGAAAGGGTATTATTTCAGAGTTCTATAACTCACTGATATTATCCTCAAGTGAAAACTCACAGAAAAGAATGAATTATTGGAAAGAAGACCTACAAATTGAAATTTCAGAGGAACAATGGGAATTGGCTTGCACAGAAGCTCAAACCAAATCAATAAATGTACGTCTTAAATTGATACATTTTAAATGGTTAATGCGGATGTATGTTACACCGGAGGAGTTAAATAGATATAACAAAAACATACCAGATACGTGCACAAAATGTATGGAAAGTAAAGGAACTCTATTTCATTGTTTTGGGGAATGTAGAAAAATTAGAATGTTTTGGGAAGAGGTGAGGGTAACAATTGAAAAAATAATTTCAAAACAACTCATATTGAATCCTAAATTGTTTTTGCTGGGTCTGTATCCAGAAAAGCATAACTTTAATAAGAGTGAAAGAACATTCATAGACCTCAGTTTGCTTAACGCCAAAAAATGTATTGCACTGCTGTGGAAAAAGACTCCTAGACCAGATGTGACTCAGTGGTTAAGACAGATGTTAACAAACCTTCCACTAGAAAGAATAACATACATATTGAAATCAAAGGAAAATGTGTTTGAGAATATATGGAGACCTTTCATTGATTATGTAAAGAAACTAAACATAACTACTGAAGAAGAAGGTGAATGATGTGTGTGGACCTTGTAATTTCCAAATTGGTGAATGTATAATATGTATACTTATGCAATGGATTACCTAGGCTAAACAGAGGAGCATTGTTTGACTTGTTTTGTTAACGGTTGATGGTGTTTTTGGAATATTTGTTTTTTTTTTTTGGTTTGTTTTAGTGTTGGGGTTTGATTGTTGGTGTCATGTTTGTTGAAAAAAGGTTCAATAAAAATATTGTGGAAAAAAAAAATAAAGAGTTTGGGTCCCAAAACTGACCCCTGGGGCACACCACAAGTGATGTCCATGAAGGGTGATTTGTGCTCTCCAATTTGTACAAATTGTTGTCTGTTACTTAAATAACTTTCCACCCAACTCAGTCCAACCCCTCTTATCCCATACCTTTCCAGTTTCCTTAGTAGTATTCTGTGGTCAATGGTGTCAAAAGCTTTCTTTAAATCTATGAATACTCCTACAGCAACATTTTTTTTTATCTATACAACTAGTAATTTCTTCTATAAGTTCGATCAGTGCCAAAGATGTAGATTTATCTGCTCTAAAACCATACTGGCTGTCTGTAAGGAGGTTGTGTTTTTCAGTGAAATCATCCAGTCTCTTAGTGAAGATTTTTTGAAGTATTTTGGAGAATTGTGAGAGTAAAGAGACTGGCCTGTAATTTGTGAAGCGATGACTGTCTCCTGTTTTGTATAGAGGTATTACTTTTGCTATTTTCATTTTGTCTGGAAATGTACCAGTTTGAAATGACAGGTTACAGATGTGGGTGAGTGGCTTAACAATTCCCTCAATTACTTTTTTCACTATTGTCATGTCAATTTCATTCCAGTCCGTTGATTTTTTGTTCTTAAATTTACTCACAGTCTCGATAATTTCCTTTTCAGTAACTGCACCCAAAAAGATTGTGTTTGGATTTCTATCTTCTATTTCATTCACAGAACCACTGTAGTTTGTTTCTGGTGTCACTATTGATTTTGCTAATTCAGGACCAACGTTTACAAAAAATTTATTGAAACCACTGACCACATCTTCCATATTATTTATCAAATTGCCATTTTCGATAAAATATTCTGGATAATTTGCATTCTTAGGACGATTACTAATAATCCCATTGAGTACTTGCCATATTCCTTTTATGTTATTTTTGTTATCCTCTAGTATTCTGTTGTAATATTCTTTCTTACAGGTCCTCATTATAGTAGTAAGCTTATTTTTGTATCTTTTATATTTGATCTCAGCTTCCACCATTCTGCATTTAATGAATTGTTTATATAATGTATTCTTCTTTTTACATGCATTTATTAACCCCTTGGTGACCCAAGGAATATTTTTTTTGTTGTTGTCTGTCACTGTATTGTTTTATAGGACAGTATTTATTGTACAATGATTGAAATATTTGTAAAAATTTATCATATGCTCTATTTATGTCATTTTCATCATAAACTATCTTCCAATCTTGTATTAATAATTCCTTTGTCAGTAAATACATTGATTCTTCGGTTCTTATTCTTTTATATTTAATATTTTTGGTATACTTTTTCTTCCTATAATCACATTGATAGACAACAAAAATTGGCAGGTGGTCACTGATATCATTCAATAAAAGCCCACTCCTGATATTATTTTCCATAATGTTTGTGAATATGTTATCTATTAGTGTGGCACTGTGTGACGTGATTCTGCTAGGTCCGGTAATTGTTGGATGTAAACCCATACTGTACATTGTGTTGATAAATTCTTCTGTCAAACTATGTTGTTTTGACTTTTTATATTCATTTTGACTGCTTCAATTCTTTGTGCAGTACCTAAGAATGGTATCATATTCCATCTTGCTAGGTCAGATTTTATTTTTGTCACCAGTGGATCATAGTTTAGTGTTATAATTTTGTCGAGTTGTTTCGGGTTATTGACCCCCAGATATTTCATAGATTCCAGCTCCCAGTTAGTTTTGAATTCACTTAGTGAATAATGATTAGGGTCATAGTTGAATGTTAAAACTTGGGTTTTATGCATGTTTAATTTGTACCCCGATAAATCTCCATAGTCTGAAAAAACTGAGATTAGTTCTGGTAAAGAAGTGTCTGGCTGCCCTAGGTATATTAAAATGTCATCAGCAAAGAGTGCTATTTTATGTTCCTTCTGACCAAGTGTAATACCCTGAATTTTTTGATTTTGTCTTATCCATTGGCTCAGAGGTTCTATGAAGATTGCAAAGAGCAGTGGAGACAGGGGACAGCCTTGACGACATCCTCTTTCCAGCTCAAAAGATCATGATAAATTACCGTTAATCCTTATTTTAGCTGTTGGTTTTTTATATAATGCCTGTATAGTTCTAATGAAGTTGTTATGAAAATTGAAACTGGATAAGATTCTATATAGGAAAGACCAGTCAACCGAATCGAATGCTTTTTCAGCATCTAATCCCAATATGACTGCATTTAAGTTATATTTTTTTATATGATGAATTATGTGTAAAGTGCGTCGAATGTTGTCTTGTGTCTGTCTTTGTCTTATAAAACCTGTTTGGTCTAAGTGAATTAAGTCTGTCAGTATGTTTTCTAACCTTTTGGCAAGGATAATGGTAAAAAGCTTATAGTCCTGATTTAATACACTGATTGGTCTGTAGTTGGAGCATTCTAGTTTATCCTTTTCAGGTTTAGGTATAACTGCAATGACCCCTTCTCTCCAGGAGGGGGGGATTTCCCCTGTGTGGAGGACATAGTTAAATGTTTTCAGGAGGAGAGGAGATAGTTGCTGTTTAAAGGTTTTGTACCATTCTGCTGTATAGCCATCTGCTCCTGGGAATTTGTTAGCTTTAAGTTTCATAATTGCTTTTTCCAATTCTTTAGGTTGTATTTCTGACAGTAGTGTTTTATTTTGTGATTCCGTAAGTTGGGGAAGGTTTAATGTGTTTAGGAATGTCTCGGATGCGTTTTTATGTTTTTTGTGGGAGTATAAGTTCTTGTAGTAATTCTCGAAGCTTTTAAGAATATCCTGAATTCTGAATTTTATTTCCTTTGATATTGGGTCTCTGATTTTGTAGATTGCTCTTTCTGTTTGTTGTTTCCTCAATTTATAGGCTAGTAATTTTGCCGATTTACTGCCTGCTTCATAGTGTTTTTGTTTCAGAAATGTAAGTTTCTTCTGGATTTCTATTGTGTAGATCTCATTTATTTGATTTTTAATTTCTTTAATCTTGAGCGAGCCATTAGAATGAGTGTTGTCTTTGTGTTCTTTTTCTAGGTTCTTGAGTTCTGACTCTAGTGTGATTAGTTTTTCTTGTCTCAGTTTCTTTTGGGTTGCCAGTTTTGCAATAATTTTTCCCCTTATTACAGCTTTGCACGCATCCCACAGTATTAAAGGGGATACTTCTCCATTATCGTTTTCTTCCAAATATCTGAAAATATCTGATTCCAATTCATCTTTCAGTGGTCCTTTCAGGACATTTGAATTCAACCTCCAGGAAAATGTATTATTTGTGTATTTTTGGATGTTTAAGTCCATATAGATCGGACTGTGGTCAGAGAGATCCATCAGTCCTATTTTACATGTTTTTACTCTTCCAATGTCTCTATTAAACATAAAAAAGTAATCAGTCCTTGAGTAAGATGAATGTGGTGCTGAATAAAAAGTATAATCTTTTACATTGGGGTTGAATTCCCTCCATACGTCACAGATTCCCATTTCTTTTAGTAGCATCCGAGTTTTCCTATTTTGAGTGTTATTTTGATGTAAAGAATTACCTGTTGCATCCCAGTATGGATTCAGTCTTAGATTGAAGTCTCCACCACATATCACTAAACCTTGGGCTTTAGTTATCATTAGGTCGAATACATTTTTATAAAATTTCCATTTAGCCCCTGGTGGTGCATATATATTCAGCAGGGTGATATCTTCTCCCTCTAGCTGCCCAATTACCAAACTGTACCTCCCTTCTTTATCTTTGTGTTCTGATTTTTTTTCAAATGTAATTTTGGTTGATATCAATGTCGCTACTCTCCTCCTCCTCCCTGATTTATATGAAGATGAAGAGATCATTTTAAACCCTTGTCTATTGAGTTTAGTGTGTTCCACGTCTGTTAGGTGGGTTTCTTGTAAAAATATTATTTCTGCTTTGTCTTTTTTCATTTTGCGTAGAATCTTGGATCTTTTAACTGGATTCAGGATCCCTTTTACATTATATGAGGCTATTTTGGTTACACCCTGTTTCTCCATTGTATTTTCTTATTTAGTATAACAGTGTGGTGGCCCTCTTTTTTGCTACTCAGAAACTGAAAGAACATTAAGAACATAAAAAACATTAAGAACATAGTGTACGAAACTTTAAAACAAAAAACTGTCAAAAAAACTTCCTGAGCTGGGGTCTCTTTAAAGACCCTGTAAGAGCCCTGATGGAGTGTAGGCTCTGAGGGAAATTCCTCAAACTCTGTTACGTGTTGAGGGCCCTCTCTTACCCCTGTAAGTTGTCCCATGTTTTTAACGTGAATTTCAGATCCCAATCCGAATTTGTAATGATTTTTTTTTTTTTTATGCCTATACCCTATGAGATTGTGTGCACCCTCCCACCCCCATCACAGCAAACATTCACTCTAATACAGTATTTGTTAGTGTGGAGAGAACATGTGGGTCATTGTTACATTTCTATTTTAACAAGATTTTTTTTTCCCTTTAAATTAAGAAGACATTTGTTTCTAATGCTATAACTGCTCCATGAAAGGTTTTACCACATGCTGATTCTGCATCTCCTTTAATGTTTGTTACCTTGTAGAAGGGGGGATGGAAGTGCAGAATGACTGAAAAGAGAAAAAAAAAAAAAAGGTCGCTATTCCTTCCAGGAACTGGAAAGCTTATCTTTTTAGCTCTGGGGCTGGGTTTCCCGCTGCTGGCCTGTGGATTTTGAAGGTCTCTGAGTGGACCACGTTTGAGCTCTGATCTTCTCGCTCAGATTCGCTGCGGGTTTAAACACCGTTACCGGGAGTCCTCTTCTCGCCATGTCAATTGTTGCTTCTTCCGCTGAATTATAGAGACATGACTCTTCACCGTAAAAGACCCTTAACTTCGCCGGAAATGGCGTCTGAAAGCGTAGATTCTGTTCCCGTAGAACCTTTTTGGCGTTGTTATATTCCCGTCGCTTTTTAAGAACCTCAGGGGCGTAATCGTGCTCCACGAAGACTTTTCTCTCTTGATGCATAAATCCTTTTTTCTGCCAAGCCCGTCTTACAACCTCTTGTTTTATTTTGAAATCGGAGAATCTTACCACCACCGAACGCGGGGGTGCTTCTGCCGCTGGCTTTGCGGCTAATGTACGATGGGCCTTTTCTATCTTCAAATCGGTGGTTTGTGGAATATCCAACTTCTCTCTCAATAAGGATTCCACGCATTCCGCCACTGTGTTGAAACTATCTTCAGCTCCTTCATTCAGACCGTGAATTCTGATGTTATCTCGTCTCTGTCTTCCTTCTTGGTCGGTTAGCTTAGCCTCCAGCCTTGACTGTTTTCTGTGTAAATCCAGCATAGAATCTTCAAGCACTTTTACTCTTTCTTCATCTTCCAAGATTCGGTTTTCGGCCTGGTCCATTCTGCTGTTCGTCCTTTTTAGTTCCTCTCTGAATTCATGAAATTCGGCCCGAAATCATCGTAATTCATCAAATAGCGATTTCAAGCTTATCTTTTTGTTAGCTAGGTCCAGCTCCTCGTCTCCTGAACGGAGGTCCTCGGGATCAGATTCTGCGGCCGCTGCGCGTCCTGACCTGGGGAATGTCAGTTTCTTCTGTTTTTGGTTAGGCATGGTGTTTTTGTCTTTTGATTTTCATTCTTCCAAAAATCCGTTAAGTCTGATTTTGAAGATGTTTTCCTTGGATTGGGTCTGGGAGGTTCAGCGTTAAGTTGCTATCACCATGGCGTCCAGACCGGAAGTCAAAGTTATGTGCTATTTTGAAAGAAATTTTATTGAAATATTGTTTAATGTGCCCAATTTGGGGGGGTAGGACGTGTTCGACCCTGGTAAATTGTGTGGAATTATGGGGTTTAATTAGTCTGGCCGATGGTTTCTCTGTGTGAATGTACATTAGTATTTTTCTAGAGTTTGCCTGGCTCGTATGACTGGTATTGACTGGATTTTAAGTATTTATTGGAATTTGGTTTAATTGGATTTTTTTTGTGTGTGTGTGTTGCCCCTTTTATACATTTTTACTCTGTGTGCCCATTGTGGGGTGGGAGTTGGGGTGGGGAGCCACCTATAGGAATTGTCTTGTGCTTTATTGTATGTGTTTTGATGTGTTTAAAGTGATTACTTTCGGTTAGAAACACGGCCTATTATTATTTTGTTTGTATATTCTCCTGTTTCAAGCGGCAGAATAATCCTCTCAGCCGTGTAGAGGGTGCTGGTAGTCTACCCAGCCCCTCAGCCTTAGTTGTGTGAGTGGATAGGTGTTTTTTTTTTTTTGTTTGTTTTTTTTTGTTACTTATTTGTACCCGTAGGTAGATTTGGTTTGCAGTCTGGTGACAAGCCACCGGCTGCCGGTCGCTGCGTGCGCGAGCGCCCTAAACCTACATGTTTTTGGTATGCGGGAGGAAACCGGAGAAATCCCGGAGTAAACCCACGCAACACGGGGAGAACATGCAAACTCCACACAGCTCACTGTTGGTCGGGGGCTGGGATCGAACCCACGATCTCCGCGATCCCCCGGCCGAGGGTAAACTGTGCTGCCGCAGTGCTAAACCACTGCGCCACCGTGCAGCCCAGTTTGTTTATTTTCTGCACATATTTTTGGATTAGTGCGTGTGTCGGGTGATAGATTTGGGTGGGTTATTTGTGTGCTTGGCTTTTTTTTTTGTTTGTTTGTTTTTTGAGGGGGAGAATTGTTATGTATGTAAATAGGCTGGTATTACAAAGATGGCGGCCAGGTTGGTCATGGGATAGACCGGGGTGGCTATTACCGGTTTCCGGTGGTGATGCAGCCCATGGTATAAAAGAGTGGGCAGAAGAGGCTTTGTCTCTTTCGTCATGGAGCCACCTGGCCAGCAGGAGAGTGCCATAAGCCTCTGTACATAGTTTGTGTATTGTATATAATAAACCCCTGTTAACCGAGGTTTTACACAGTTTTACACTTCCGAAGTATATTTAGATGTTAAAAGGTTAATCATTATCTCAAACTCATTGACTGTCATTTTAAATAATGTTGCACACAACACCGGTGGTTTAAACACTTTCCTCTCTCTGGTTTGCAGCTTGTCAAGCATTTGTTCATTCAGTCACACATTCACTCATCTGTCTACTTCAGTTCTGGTCTGTAATCTGTCTGGTGTGTAATCAATTAGGAGTGAGGGCATTATCATAATCATTATTCCTTTGTGCTAGTAAAAGGTGTGATTACTTAAGAAATACTGTGTGCTAGTACATTTTCATACTCATAACTGTGAACTATATCTCAAATATGTATGTACTTTGTCTGACTATTGTCCTACCTATAAAAGTAATATATCATGTTGACAGGAAAAACAAACAACAAAAACAAACAAAAAAAATGCTGGTGTAGGTGCATTTTACAACAGGGTTTTTGTTTTTGTTTTTGGGGTTTTTTTTGTCCTATCTGTTGGGCTAGTAAACCATAGCAAACAGTGTCCATTCCGTAACTCTTTTTGGAACCCAGAGAATGTCCATCTTATCGTTGTCTTTGTCCTTTCTTTGGCTCTCAGCTGTTATCTTTGGCACACACACATAGAGCAGAGAATGTCCATCCTATCGTTGTCTTTGTCCATTCTTTGGCTCTCAGCTGTTATCTTTGGCACACACACATAGAGCAGAGAATGTCCATGACCCACTTACAGAGGTGGGGTTATGTTACTCAGCAGTTCTTGGAGACAACTGCCACAAACAAAGTATACAGAGGTGGAGTCATATTTGTCACTCAGCAGTTCTTGGAGATGATTGCCACAAACGAAGTACACAGAGGTGGAGTCATGTTTGTCACTCAGCAGTTCTTGGAGACGATTGCCACAAACAAAGTACACAAAGGTGGAGTCATGTTTGTCACTCAGCAGTTCTTGGAGACGATTGCCACAAACAAAGTACACAGAGGTGAAGTCATGTTTGTCACTCAGCAGTTCTTGGAGACGAATGCCACAAGCAAAGCAATACTGGCCTGTTGTTGTCCTGTTGTTGTCTTCAGCCACCCGCCGGTGACGTAGCAAGAAAGTTCTTAGTTCTATTGTGCCAGAGAGCTGCTCCTTCAGGAAGTTTGTATGCTGTAGCATTGGTTGATGGATGGATTTGGTGATGATGTCAGTGTTGACACTGGGTGATGATGCTGGGGTGAGGAAGGCAATGAGACAATAAAGATAGCATTGGTCTGCCACAGTTCAGTTTGCCCCCCAAAAAAAGAGTACAAAGGAGAAAAAGATTCCTGAGACGTATATTCTGTTCATATATCATCCACATGGAAATTAAAACTAGGACTTAAATAAAATGCCACTGTTTCTCTGTTTTGGGTGTCAGTCTGTGAGGTGACTATCTTAATACAATCAAAATATATGATTCCTTGAAACTGGTTTAAAAAATGTGTAGAATTATAAGATTATTAAGTACAATGAAAAGGGTAAATTAGGTCATAATATATACCTTGATAAAAGATACTAATATGTTGTCAAATGCTACCCCCTGCCCTCCCCTTTTTTTTCAGGGGTAAATTCCTGGGCGTTAGTGAGCATGTCATGTGATAGTTGTTCTGTTAATGTCAAAAGAAGAGATGTTGAGGCGTGATGTCCTGTGTGACCTTGTGCAAAAACGTATTGACTGTGAGTGATTTTCCCTGGCTTAATTTACAAGTCTCAGTTAGAGCAACTAATTCAGCTACTTGTGCATAATAATGTGATGGGACTTTCATGTTTGCCTTATGAACCATAATGAACCTAAAATAAACCAAAATAAAATAAAATAAAACTTGTTTTCTGCTCAGATTCATAGGGCCATATGAATTTATACATCTTTGGACTTTAAATAAAGTCACAAGTACAACAATAAAAGTGGAAATAAAATGTAAAATGTGAGCCACATTATTATTACAAAAAATTCAAAACCAGCAAAAAGGTCTGTCGAGAAGAGAAAAATAAAGTAAAAAGAAGAAAACACATTCAGTTAAAGAAAAATGCATCCATAGGGCCCTAGTTTGTTGTTTTTTTTCTCTAATATTTATTTATTTATATCAAATCCTTCTGATTTTGCTCTAATACTTGTGGTCATACGAGCATTTTAATACCCCACACCTCTAATTGATTCAAACCAGATACTGTTGGCAAAATAAATTTCAACTATATAGTTAGCAAATAGGCTTTTGTTTACACTTTTATACCTTCTTGTGTACAAGTTCTCACACATTTTCATACAAACACATTCTCACACAATGTCCTATGAAACTAATTTACTTTTCATGTACATAATGTCATAATTTATTTAGATGGAAGGAGCTCTCGTTTATTTATCATACATTCTTATTTTCTGCTTTTTCTCATTTAACTTTTCTTTCAGATAATGTAATTGATGGATACTAAATGATCTTCCATCTGGAAAACCCATTTCAGACCAGATAGGCACCAGCCAGACATTTTATCACCATATTTTTTGCCTCATATATTTTTACATATGGGAATTGCTGTAAGGGCTCACACTCTCACTTTGAGACTTTCCCCATATTCCATCTGAAGCCACTGTTGCCCCTGCCTTTGGGCATCCCAAACAAAAGAAAAAAAATTTTCTTGCTCTGCTGGCAGGTAATTTTACTTAAAATAAGCGAAAAAAAAATTGCAATTGATAATGTTAGTTAAAACAAAAAACAGTTCCCAACAAAGCAAGAATAAATTGCTTAACACAAGTAAAAGCTATCATAAAGCAAGAAAAATCCCACAGAAACTGCAAAACAAAGGGAAAAATTATCTTGAGATATCTAATACATCTCATCATATCAAAATCCCCAGTTCAGTGTGATCTTATTACAGCTTCAGCACAAAACAAGTTAGTACGTACATACAAGCACACACATATAATAGCAAGGTCGAATATCAAGCTCAAATGAGCACACACGTTAGTAAGCAATCCCAAAGCCACTTTTAATAAGCAGATCTGGCAACCCACGGTTCACGTCAATCATCTTCTGCCGCTCTGAAAACAGTCACTTTTTCTCTTTTTTTCTCACAAAGTAACCCGTAAAACATTAAAAACACACGAACAAGCACGCAAACAACCAGACAAATAAACTGCAGTTTCTTATTTGATGTATTTATTTTATTTTATTATAATTTGAGGTCATTTTATTGTGTATATATTTTTAAGGACTATTTAACTTTGTTTTAGACCTGTTCAAAATTATACTTTAAGGAATTTTGGTTCTTACTATCACATTAGAGTTTATCCTTGTGATATTAGCGCGATTTACCTGTATCGTTTGAGGTTAACCCTTTTATCAATGCTCACTTGTGATGTTAAGAAGATCTCACATTGATAGTTTTCTTAGTCAGTGCTCACTCATGATTTTAAGATCTCACGTTGACATTTCTTAATCAGTGCTCACTCGTGATGTTAAGAAGATCTTACATTGATTTTCCGTGCATCTATCAGGTCCACTTGCGCAGTGGAAATGCGCATTCCTGTTGCGGACTCAAACCAGGACCGCCAAGCCTCTACCTCGCCCAAAACCCGATTTGGACTTTGCGGTATCAAACGCTTGGTTTACAACTTTTTACGCGTATTCTCAAACCCACCAGGACTCGAACCGGGTGTCTATTTACCAATTAAAATTACTCACTGTGATCCGCCTGCGTGTTAACTCCGTCACTCACCAGCTCCCAGTGTCTCAGGACCGTGCCTCCACTTCCACAAAAACCGGGTTGTTGGTCCCAGTGGGGGGAGGGCTTTCCCCACAGCCGTGCACAGCTGTCCGTGGTCCAAAAATGCCGGAAGCAGAGGAGAGATATATGGAGTCCTTGTGATTCGGGTGCCAAGTATGTTAGAAAAATCCTGAAGACCTTCAGTCAAAAACCAGGTTGGATCAAAGTTTCAGCAAATTTAATTACGCTGCTCAGCGGAAGACAATACAGAGTACAGCTCTCACAGACTGCTGCAGTGCATTGGCTTACATACATAAAATTAGTACATAAAATTCTGTAAAGAAAATGTTTTACCTCAGAAAGTAATCACTATGTACCCCAGTAATAAGTCTTATATTTCCAAGGAATTAAAACGGTGCATAGTACAGAAAAAGATTGCTTTTAAGAATGGGGACATGTTAGGTATGAAAAATATACAGAAAGAAATTAATTACAAACTAAGAACAGCTAGAGATGAGACGAGGAAGAAATTTGAATCTGAATGCCTAGGAAAAAGTTCTAGGAAACTGTGGGACTCAGTTAAAGTAATGACAAAGATGACTCCATCCAAAACCTGCATTAATGTAATGAATGAGGAAGAAAAGGCAAACGAGTTGAATAATTTCTTTTGCAGATTTGAGACTAGAGATTTTTCTCATGAACAAAAAGCTGCTCTGGACGCTATATCAGTATTAGGCTCCGAAAAAATTATAGTTGACCAGCATGTTGTGGAAAGATTTTTCTCACGTATGTGCCCCAGGAAGGCATCTGAACCTGATGGGATCTCTGGGTGCTTACTGAAGTCATGTAGTGAGGAGCTAGCAGAAGCCTGGAGTCCCATCTACCAGAAGTCTTTAGATACGTGTTCTGTCCCAGTAATTTGGAAAAGCTCTATTATAATTCCTGTACCAAAAAAAGCAAGCTGTAAAGAGAATAATGACTATTGTCCTGTTGCACTGACCTCACTGGTAATGAAGTGCCTCGAGAAGATTGTCACTGACATTCTGAAAACTGATTTTGGAGGACTTTTGGATCCTCTGCAGTTTGCTTATAAAAATAATAGAAGTACAGAGGATGCCATTTTAACCTTAACTCATTCTGTGTTTAAACATTTGGAGGAGACAACCTCATATGCATGTCTTTTATTGGTTGATTTTAGTTCAGCTTTTAACACACTGCAGCCACACCTTTTAATTAAGAGGTTAACCCCTTGCACTCTGGTCAATTTCCCTAAAAACGCCAAAAAATAACGTACCCAAAGTAAATCAAAAGCTGTTCTTCAACCCTTTGCAGCGTCTTCATGGGGTTGGTCTCATTTAAAAGAAAACACTTTGAATTTTTTGGCAAAACAGTCATAATTTCTCTAGGTGCTCCTGCCACTGAGTAACAGTCATCTAAACATACTGAACTTGAAGAAAATAAATTTTGCCTGGGTGTTTTTTTTGGATACAAATGCTTGCAAATAACACACAGCTTCAGATCCGGGCTGGAAAATGCAATAGAAATGTAGAACCAAGTGTTATCCAGCTGAGGTCAAAATTTTGTAACGATACCACAAAAAATAAATATATTACACAGCTTTTTTTTTTAGGTTGTTCCCAGGCGTTTTTGAACTGTGCCAAATTATGCCAAATGGCACAGTTTGGAAAAACATCTGTAACTTTTGAATGATTCAATATAGAAGCTTCATCTTGGGCTCTAATGAAAGGTGAAGGGCTGTGTGTGGGGGGGGGGATTGTTTATTCATTCATGAATGAATGAATGAACAAACAAGCCCCCACACACAAAGAAGCATGCCACGTAAAAAATGTGTGGCTTTTTTTTACAAGAAAAAAATAACCTACAGTGCACTAAAAATTATACTAAAATATTTGTAATGTAGAAGATAACAACTCCCAACCACCCACCCACCCACCCCCACCCCCCGCTACAGAGGACGGACATCGCCCTGTGCGCCGCGGTCTATTACGCACAGTTGGACTAAAATATCTGCACTATATCTGCAATCCGCTACAGAACAGTAGCGGGGGGGGGGGCATTCACAACATGACGGGGGGGCCGTTCGCAACATGACGATCCTGGACGGTCCGGGTCCGTCATGTTGCGATAACGCACAGTTGTAATTTACCGATCGGTCAAAAGTCATTTGGATTACAATTTTCAGGGATAAAGAATAATTTAGCTTATAACACTTACCTGTCCACAACAGCAAAGTCGCTGGCGAACTTCTCTTCCTCATTGTCAGATGAACATGACGCTGGTCTGCTTGTTACGGACTCGTGGTTCTGGTCACGTGACCCGGTCAAACCATAATTCCATTATTGCGGTTTTGCGCTTCCATGATTGTGGTTTTGGCGAACGATTTTTCAAAACAAATAAGAACAGTAGTTAGAAAAAAAGACTGGCGAATGCCTGTGTGTCACCCAGCCTTACACAAAACAGCTTTCGAACTTCTGTGCTTCAATTGGCTGGCTGTATTCGCAGCCGTTGGTAGGCGGGTCCTTCTTGCTAGGTTTTCAGTCATTGGTTCTTCAAGGTTTCAGAAACCCAATTCAGGGCTCTTATTAATCGAATGAGAGGTCATTCACATCTAAACCAATCAAAGCACTCCTTTGGCTTTCTGTTCGCGGCTGTGTCTGTAGTGGAAGAACGGAAATGCAGCTTTTTTTTTCAGTGCGCTCTAGGACGCAGCGCCCTCGTGCGCCCCCGTGCGCTCTAGGACGCAGAGACGTGTCCGCCCGCAGTACACCGGAGTGCAAGAGGTTAAATGATTTTAAAGTGCATCCTGTCATTATTAAATGGTACCACTCATTTTTAACTTATTGTAAACAGCAAGTTAGTGTAAATGGAACTTTATCTAAATCCAGAACCCTCAGCACAGGAGCTCCCCAAGGCTGTGTTAGTTCACCATTTTTGTTCACCTTGTACACTGATGAGTGCAGAAGTGTCTATCCAGGCAATCAAATTATTAAATTTTCTGATGACACTGCTATTTTATCACTACTTCAAAAGACTCATGATCTGTCAAACTATTTTATAGAAATTCAGAGGTTTGTCAATTGGTGTGATGACAGTCATCTCATTTTGAATACTGATAAAACAAAGGAGATGGTGTTTGACCCTCGGGGAGTTGGTGACCACAGGCCTGTGTCCATCCACAACCACACTATAACACAGGTTAGTTCCTATAAATATTTGGGAGTATTTATTGACAATTCATTAACCTGGAGCACACCTATTGATTACCTCTGCAGTAGACTACAACAGCGGCTGCATTTCTTGCGTAGATTAAGAATACATTGTTTTGATAAAAGGATTATGCTAATATTTTACCAGGCTGTGTTGGAGAGCTGTATTAGATACAGCATTACAGCTTGGTTTGGCAACCTCTCTGCGAAACTTAAGAACAGAGTGTTGCGTTTAATTCATACAGCATGAAAAATTATTGGAGTTAAAGAGTATTTACCCATGCAGATCTTACACGACCAGGCAGCCTGTAGACAAGCTCAAAAAATAATCAGTGACATGAGCCATGTACTAAACAATGAATATGTGCGGCTGCCCTCAGGGAGGAGATACAGAGTCCCCAAGTTCAGGTTCAACAGATACAAGAATTCATTTATCCCGACGTCAGTAAAACTTCTAAACTCAGATAAATAGGTCAGGGACACTTATAACTCCTGTTCTTAATGACTGCTGTTATATATTTATGTATGTATGTACTTGTATTATTTATTGGGTTTTATTTCATTCATTATGTACTACATCTATTGTGTATGTGTGGATTGTGTGGTTGCAGCACGGGTGACAAGCCCAAGACAAATTTCCCCTTGAGGGACAATAAAGTTTATCTTATCTTATCTTATCTTATCTTATCTCATCTTATCTTAACTAACAGAGTGATTCTGGCTATATACGTATATATATCCAAGGGGCCGTCAGGGTGAGGTCACTTCTTGATAGTTCATTCATGACTCAATTGATAAAGTTTGCTGAGCTTCTTGATTATTTCATTCATGACTAAGATTGTATCTGCTGAATCCATGCAGAAAACACTAGTGATAAGCTGTACAGTCAGTGATAGAACTGAACATTCATAGTCACATCAGCATCCTTCAATCTGTTTTTTCCACTACTCAAAACTCCAAATATGGTAACAGGATTCCCTAGGTATACACATTAAGCTTTATAAAGAAAAAAATCATATTCATATTCATAAAAAATCATATAACTCAGTGTAACATAGAATTTTTCCATCAGCCATATAGGCCATTGCCTAGGGCGCCCTCTACTGGGGGGGATGCAGCTGCAAGCCCTCAATTTTTTTTTTTAATTAATAAAATAAAATGTCTAATAGTCAGAGGCACTGTGCCGGCAGACAAGCAGACAAATACTTACAGCCCCAGGCCAGTAGGGGGCCATCGAGGGCTGATCAACTTTGAATCACTTCTTCAGCAGTGCAGCTTGGTGTGGCAGCAAAAAAAAAAAATGAAAGCACCAAGGTGCTGATGCCTCTGTGCCTGTGGTATGGGGGGGGGGGCTGTAAAAAAAAGGCACACTGTGTCATGATATAATATTCTGAGGAGGCTTAAGTGCTGGGTAAACCACTTCAGATGAACACTCAGACTCACATGAAAGATTAACACCACCTTAATGAAAACCCAAAAACCCTATACAAACACACTAACTTAAAGAATATGTACATACACCACAATTAATGAAATCCGCAACCAAAACGCCAACTTATATACATAGAAAACAGATGCACGCTGGAGCCACATGCAGCCTAGGAGAAAGGAGAGGAGAGGAATGGTTAATACTGAGTACATCATCATCATCATCATAGCAGTCTGTCGTGGGCAACAATGACTGTTTCATTTAGGTCTGATCAGATTCCTCCACGCAGCTCTGTCCTTAGCCTTCTGCTGCCAGGAACTCCTGTCTGTATCCAGCTTCTTCAAGTTTCTTTTTACAGTGTCTTTAAATCTGAGCCTTGGTCTACCCTGATTGCATTTGCCCTCGCATAACTGTGAGTAGAGTAACTGCCAAGGGAGACACTGGTGGTCCATCCTCTCAACATGTCCGAGCCATCTCAGGTTCGTCTGTATTAGCATGTCCTCCATTGATGGTAGACCAGCTTGTTTTAACACTTCTATGTTGGTTATCTTGTCTTTCCATGAGATGTTCATTATGGCTCGAAGGTGTCTCATCATGTACGCGTGGAGTTTCTTTACCTGCTCTCTGTAGACAGTCCAAGTTTGAGCACCATACAATAGAGTAGCCAGTACTGTCACTCTGTATACTTTGCATTTCACACGGATAGACACATGTCGATTGTTCCACAGTCTCTCCCTCAAGTTTCCAAACACAGCACTCGCTCTTCCCATTCTGAGAGATAGTTCATCCTCCAGCCTAGCATTCTCCGAAACAGTACTCCATAGATACTTGAAAGTCTTGCACTTGACTAGTGGCTCTGTACTAATGCTGATCTCTTCTGGTAGTGATGTTGATAACTGGAACTTTGGTGGTTGATAAAGGCACTCTGTCTTCTTGATGTTGATTTGGAGGCTGGATTGGCTAGCTGCTCTTGCAAATTTCTCCACTAAAGATTGCATATCTTCCGCACTGTATGCAACTAGAGCACTGTCGTTGGCAAAGAGCATTTCTTAATACCTTTATTGATGTCTTACTCTTGGCTTTAAACTGTGCCACATTGAACAAGTCTGCTTCTTTCCTTGTTTGAATGTCTACTCCTTCTGAAGTGTCTTTGAAGGCCACCTCAAGCATGGCTGCCAGATACGTATAGCGAGAAGAGTGTAGGTGGCAGCACACACCCTTGTTCACCCCGCTGCTTACTGAAAAGTCTTTAGATACTGAACCACTCATTGCCACGTTTGCTTGCATACCTGTATGGAGTGCCTCAATCAGTCTGACAAACTTCTCTGTACAGCCATATTTCTTGAGTACCTGCCGAAGTCCTTGTCGCGAAAAAATATCGAAGTCTTTACTGAAGTCTATGAAGACTACATAAAACGGCATGTTCTGTTCAATACACTTTTCTTGAA